>CM070008.1:1624696-1778677 GCA_036247105.1 Cirrhinus mrigala | reverse complement strand
GATTCCTGTTCTGCCTGCCACGCCATGGCTTCCTGCTCTGCCTGCCCCGCCATGGCTGCCTGCTCTGCCTGCCCCGCCATGGCTGCCGGCTCTCCCTGCTCCACCATGGCTCCAGGCTCCTCCGAATCAAACATGGTGGACTTCTGCTCTAAGGTTCCACTGTCTGCCGCAGTTCCACGGCCCAGGTCCTCCAAGGTTCCACTGTCTACCACAGCTCCACGGTCCTGGTCCTCCAGGGTTCCACTGTTTGCCATTACTCCTCGGTCCAGGTCCTCCAAGGTTCCACTGTCTGTCACAGCTCCACGGTCCAGGACCTCCAGGGTTCCACTGTATGCCACAGCTCCACGGTCCAGGTCCTCCAGTGCTTCACTGTCTACCACTGCTCCATGGCCCAGGTCCTCCAGTGCTTCACTGTCTGTCCCTGCTCCACGATCCAGGCCCACCTCCTCTGCACGGACCTGGCCCCCCGTCCCACCCCTGTTTTGCCTCTGTTCCCCCACCCTCCTGGACTGTTGTTGCTTGAGTGCCAGGAGTCGCTCCTAGGGGGGGGGATTCTTTAATGCCACGGCAGCAGAGGGAGCCCTCACCCATTGACTGCCTGTTGCTGCTCCCTCTGCTGCTTCTCTGGTAACTTCCTGTTTGGTGGCCATTTAAGGAGGCCTAAACCAAACAGGCCCCGCGAAGTATTGTTTAGCCTGTGCGGACTCTACTAAGTGTTTTCCCTGTTTCATTGCCACGGTTTTGTTATTTCCACGGTTTTGTTTTATAGTCATAGTTTTTGTCTTGTTTTTCACCATAGTTTTGCCTCGTTCATTGCCATAGTTTTTGCCTAGTTTCTTAGCCTTGTTTATTTGTTACTTTTGGACTGCTCACTTGTATTTTGACCTATTGCCTGTTTTTACTGGATTACGCTTTTGCCGTGCCTACGTATCACTGTTTGTTTGGAGATTGACCCTGCCTGTCTTGACTACGATCTGTTTAATAAAGCTCCCATCTGGATCTTACATGCTTCCCACAAGTCCTGTTACAGTAAGTGAACCCCTGTATTGCCTTTTCATCAATTATAAACAAAAGTAATAAGGGTATTTTGCATTTTCAGTTTTAGAGGAATGCATGCAGTTGTAAATGTGAACGGGTGGATGGTTAAGAAGCTGATGTGTCTTCTAGAAATCTGAACAAGTAAGATATATTTATGTTATTTATATGTTAATAAATGTATGTATGCATATATTTGTGTGTGTGTGTATGAAGAGTTCATTTGTATGTGTATATATTAAGAGTTAATTTGCAAGAACAGATAACTCTGTTTTAAAAAAAAAATTAAAAATCATGTTTTTTTTTGTTTTGTTTTTTTTTTTATTCTGCATTCCAAGTAATATCAATCAAACTGCAGTTGAGTTATTTTGATTTGAATACTCAAAAATACAGCTAACTAACACAATTAAACACCAAAAAAAACAAAACACACAATAAAAAAAAAACATGTTTTATGAAGATTAATAAAAACGGAGTTATCTGTTTTTGCAAATGAACTCTTCATATTGTCACGGGTGCGGAGCAAGCGACAGACACAGTGGGCGTGACGTCAGGCCTCGGAGAGGCTTTTATTAAACAATAAACAGAAAGTGTCCAAAAAAGGGGAAAAAAGTGTCCAAAATAAATGGGGGATCTGGTGTCCTCGACGTGAAGGGAATCCGTGAAGGAGGGGCAGTGTTCAGAAGGGAAGGGTCCAGGTAAGGGGCGGAGTCCGGCGGCCGCACTTGCTCCCCGCCGGGGTCCGCGGCAATATGACGGGTAGCGGCTTCCTTTAGTGGCTTCATCCATTCTTTAGCGGCGGCACTTCCTCAGGCGGGTGAGAAGGCCCGGCATCCTGGCCCGCAGCCATTTCCATGCGGCTCACATTTCCATCACTCACAAATTTTTTGATCACTGAATTTGTCTTTGCTGTTAAACTATATATGGGTTCTCTTGTAACAAATTGTACTTCATGTTTTTACATATTTGTGCAGAATATGAGACAGACAGAATAACCATAGACCCATTAGTGTCAGCTGTCTTTGCCAATGGATGGATCCACACTGCAAAACTTATGAAGATGATTGCAAACTGAAGAAGAGTCCTTGGACAAAGCATTAAACCCTCTTGGTTTCCACTACACAGGTAAGAACAACTACACTCAACGAAAACTTTTTTAAACATGTTAAAGGGGTCATCAGATGCTGTTGATATGATTCTTTAAAGTCTTAATGAGAAGTCTAAAACATACTTTTGTTAAAATTTCTCAGTGGTAGTGTAAAAAAACACCCATTTTACCATTTATTTTATCAAATTCAGCCCTTTTTAGAGTGGGCCATTCTGTTGCATGTTCCTTTAAATACTAATGAGCTCTACTCACCCGGTCCCTCTCTTCTGTGGGGTTACGAGCCGATGCAAAACTTGATAACTAGCACATAATTAAAGAAAGGCGATTTGCAAAGATGCATCAAAAACACCCATATACTCACTTCTGCTGTAGGTGAAGCTGGATCACAAATTATTCGTGTGAACATAGACGCATTTATGTAGAACGCCGGGCACATTTCCTTCAAAAACGAAAGTAACATTACTCCTCTTCGTTTTTTGCGGCTTAGATGTCGGGAGTAAATGATGACTGCTATGATCATTATTACATCCAACAACAGAACACCTCAGTTGCTCAATTTTAAACATTCTTGTCTTCCCCTGCACCAGAGTCGACACAATAATGGTGGTCAGACTGTTCTCAGCTCTCACTCGGCTCACCTGTTTTGAAAAAGGGAATATTACTTATAATGATTAAAAAAATACCACTGGGTGGATTTTTATCATTATAGGGTGGTTGTGTATACACACTGCCAACATGCATATATGTTCAAACAACATGTAAAAGTGAGTTTTGCATCAGATGACCCCTTTAAAACATTGTCTCACCAGCCACTGAGTTTTAGAGTTATGGTCATGGGCATTAACAAAAAAGACAGATATAGTAAGAATAGGTTTATTAATACAATAAATATAAAATATATGGCATTACTATAAACTGACAGATGTTGCGAATACATTAACTTCCCAAAAACAATACATTCTAAAGTAAGGCAGGTGTGTCAAACCTGCTCTTGGAGAGCCAGTGTTCTGTGGAGTTTAGCTCCAACACCCCTGCCTGGAACTTTTAGTAAGACTTTGTTTTTGTTTGAGAATTCCTAAGCCTTGATTGGCAAACCTGTAAAACCTTCGTTCATCTTCAGAATACAAATTAAGATATTTTTGATAAAATCCGAGAGCTTTCTGACCCTGCATAGTCACCAACACAGCTGAAATATTCCCAAGTAGTAAGGACTTCGATATAATAGTCCATGTGACATCAGTGGTTCAACCATAATTTTCAATATAGAGGAAACACAAACGCTGCATCTGAACTGGCATTTAGATGTATTTACCCACTGTTTAATGCAGGACATGAATGCATTGATCCTGCAGTTACAAATGCATGAATAATGTTGTAATATTTTAATCCTAAAATGTTGCATGCTGATATTTGAAATTATAAAAAAAAAAAAAAAAAAATGAAAAGGTACTTTAAATGTGGAATTACAACCGCCAGTAGGTGTCAGTAAGTCACTGTTAATAAGTGAGTCATTGCGATTGAATCGAATCATTTAAACGGTTGATTAATTTAGGAACGAAAACACCATCATGTTGTTTAGAGATGCAAAACAGTGCAGTGGCTGTGTTTGGAATGAAAATAGGCAATATGGTGTCTAAAACGTAAGTCTCTTAATGTTAACTTCTAGTTTACTGAAAAGTTGTATAAAATCAATATCACATTTGTAATTTTTGCAAAGAAAAAAAAAATGGCACTCTTCGTGTGATATTGATTAACTATATTAAATTATATAAATATACATTTTCTGCCCCCATATCCTGAATTTTGGGAAAATGCATTTTAGTGGACTGAATCACGCAGTGAAAGAACGACGCTAGGTAGTGTTTAAGCACTCATACCTCTTCTTATAATCAATGAAGCTATCCATACACTGTATGATAAATGAGTCTCTTACTTACATAGTTCGTACATCTGCATTTTGTTGATTATGATGAGGGAATTCACGAGTTTCAGTCTGAACAAAACTCCAGGTTTCAGCAATGACTATTCTGGACGCCTCTGATTGGCCACTGCATTCTAAACTCACCAGAATGCGCAACGATGTAAAAACGTGTAAACATAAAATATGATTTAATGTGAGCAAGTCTAAATTTAATACAGCAATTGAATCTTTTCATACAGCAATACAGCAATCTTTTTCTTTTCATTCACCCCCCAGCCACCCCTCAATTCGAACACTGGATATAGAAATAAATAAAAATAGAAATAAATAAATATTTGATTTTTATTTTGTATGGCCTCCTTTGGCCTTGATAAAAGCATGCATTCTTGCTAGCATAATTTTTAGACATTTGTCTCTTAACTGGTAATTTGCTTTGTAAAAGATTTTTTTTTTCAAGCTTCCTGTAAAACGCATAAAGAGCATTAAGGTTAGATTAAATTCCATATTTAAGCCCTTGCAATAAATAAGCTGTCATCTCCATTTCTACATTTTTTTTTTTTTTTTTTTTTTCAGAAAATACAATAACGGTATCAGATATAATATTCTATCATAAACAAATGGTTTCTGTGTAAACAAGGGCACAGGGCAACATTTAAAGGCATAGTTCACACAAAAAGTAAATGTCTCATTTAATCACAAATGTTAAAATATGTCCATCTGAAATTTCACTTGAATTAGTGTACTTGACTTTAATAAAGTTTGAATTTTTGTGACTTTAATAAAGTTTGAGTTTTGTGATCACTACACCACATCTTAACAGTTATTTAACTCTAAAATAACCAGTACACCTTGAGCATATTCTCATAATTTGTGGTATTGTTTGTCCAAGTATGGACACTTATTTGCATACAATCAAACTGCTTTTTGTTACGACCCCAATGTGGTCTAGGGGTTCTGGGGTATAGACATTAAGTATAGACATTAAAAAAACATATACATACAAGCAATGTGCAAGACAAAAATATAGTGCAACAAAAGGTGGAAATTAAATGACTAGAAAGGTTTGGTGGAATCAAAGAGAGTGATATATATACATATATGTATATGTACAATATTTACAGTATTTACAAGAACAGTCAAAACACAAGACAAAGGGAACGGGAAGTAGGGACGTGGGCGGTGCTAAATAAAAAAAAAAAAAAAATAAAATAAATAATCATAATAATAATAATAAAACCAAAAACCCCGTAACATCTTAATATCCCCCCAACTAATCCTGACTATGAAAAGAAAATGTAGAAAGGAAAAGTCTTCAGCATCTGAGACGCCCTAACTAAACTACACTTTCTAGCCAATAAACAAAAGTACAAGGGGTGGCACTCGCTACATACCTAATGTACTATACAGGATCATATTCCTATGTGTTGCAATGTATGTCACATGACGTTCTTACCTGTCCGTTTCTCCCCAGCCTCGTAACTTATAACACATGCTCAAATATGTTACAGTGAGGGGGGGAGGAAACAAAAATATATAACGTGGCAAAAATGTACACGAAAACCAAGCAACATAAACAAAAGGGGATACAACAATAACACGTGATGGCAAGAAAAAACACAAAACAGCAACAACATGGGGGCTTGCGGGTGGTCTGACGTGCTCTTTTATCCGGGAGGGTCTTTTCTGATTGGGGGTGGCAGGATGAGTGACGTCAGCAGTTAATGATGATTGACGGATGACAGGAACAATGACTGGTAACTGGGAAAAGTGAAAGTAAACGGGAGAAGAGACAGCAGGAAACACATAACACAGCACCAACACATTAGATTCCACTGATTTATAAAGAACAAATTCAACTCTACCGAATAACCTCTGTTTGCACATGAATGTTATAAATAATCCAACAGAAAGTAAACATACTTTATGGTACTGATTGATGTTTTTGCTCCTTTGGCTTTTGCCTATGTTTGTACTGTCATAATGTTTAGTACATTTTGATGATTCCTTTTACTGCTATGGTTCTCAAGTGCTCCTCTCCCAAACCCAAGAAAATGTTTGTATGTCTTTTTGCTAAATTTTAGAAAAAGTCTATGATCATTTTGCCTAATTGGATGGAGTGATAACCAGTGTGACCCAAAGATGGGTAAGATTCTCAGATGACCATAAGGGAACGACCTAAGCCAGGGCTTCACCACCACTGGGCGCCTACCCAGGTGTAATCTGTATAAGGGAGTGGATGTGATGCTTCTTCCGGGCCAAGAGCATCAAAGAGGGGACTGAAAGAAATTATAGTCTGCCTCGACTCAGATTCCACTCCACAATATATGTTGAATCATGCTCATTTCCCAAAATGGCTTAATTATTATAGAGAAGAAGAAAGTCAACACTTATGTTGTTTCTAGACCATTTGGGATGATTACATCCTGAGCAAATGGTGACCCGTTGTAGCATGGAAGTGGGTATGGGACACTGAGAACCATCTCAGACAAAGAGGTGTTAGAACATGATTAACATACAGACCACGACTGCTACGAATAGAGCAACATCATTTACGTTAAGGGTAGTAACCTTTAACTGTATAAAAGGTTTGAGCTAAGGATGTTCTGGGTTCATTCCGACTCCGTTGAACCCAAGGTACTTTGCCACTGCTATGCTGCAATAAACATCTTCATCAAGATCTTCTACGTCCTCTTCACTTTTTCTTACACACAGAACAAGACACAGAAGAACACGTAGACACCAAACAAGAAGCATGACAACTCTCACTCCGAGAATAGAATTCTGGCTCCAATTTATATGAGGGCTATGAAGCCCCAAAACTACAGGAGTAATAGGAGTGTCAGTTAAACGAAAATGAATGGTCTCAGTGTGATTACTAGAAGTGATGAGTCTTACTGGACCTGTAGTATGAGTGATTGAAGGAAGAGATAAGCCATTAAGAGCATGGACAGCAATGGGCTGGGAGAAAGCCACCACAGGGAGTTTAAGTCTGTATGCAAGATCGGAGTCTAAAAAATTACCCTCAGCACCAGAGTCAATTAAAGCTTGACAGTCATAAGTGGTTGAGGACCACTGCAACATGACAGAAAGGAGAGTAGCAGCAAGAGAGGATTTAGCCAATGTGACCCCACCCATCAGTAACCTCTTACCTACTGATGGGCTCTGGCTTTTACAGGGCAATCTTGTGTCCACCCTGATAGCCAGATCGACTAAGCCATCCAGCGATGTGGGTAATTCCAGTGAACAGATCTCATCTTTAATATAATCAGCCAGTCCATGTAAAAACATGTCCCACTGTGCTTCTAGATTCCAATGGCACTCTGAACGCTCCGATTCCACTGCTGTAACTCCGCCAGAAAACAAGCCGCCTCTCTGCCCGAAGCTGCCCGATCAAAAACCTTTTGATGTCCTCCGAGAACAACTGGAACGAAGTGCAGCACGGAAGCTTTTGCTCCCAAACTGTAGTCCCCCAGAGAGCCGCCCGACCAGAAAGCAGCGTAATGACAAAATCTACCTTCGATTCCTCAGTAGAAGATGAAGATGGTTGAAGGGAGATGTACAGAGAGCATTTGGCAAGGAAAGAGCAGCACTGCTGAGGCTCACCCGAGTAGAAAGCTGGAGGCGGAAGGCAGGGTTCGCTGAAACAACCAGCCTGATCCGGGACAAAAGACACAGGTGGATTAGAGGCGGTGGGTTGCTGGATGGACTCAGTCTGAAGACGCTGAAGCTGGGTGGGCTTGAACAGCGTGATTGGTGGCTGCCATCTGTTCCTCCTGGCAATCCATACGTGAATTAGTGTGAGTCAAAAAGTCTCTTAACTCTGATGCACTTGCTGGATCCATAATGGTCAGATTGTTCTGTCATGAAACAGAACCACAAGATCCAAATGCGAGTGAAAATAACATTTATTAGGAATAACTCCAGCAACAACGACTGCAGAAGACTGATGAAGTGAGAAGTGCTGATTTGCCTGCAGTGCAGGTGTAGAGAATCCAGATTGTGCCTGGAGCAATCCAAGCACTCAAGGTCTTACAGGTTTGAAATGGCATGAGGGTGAGTAATTAATGACAGAATTTTCATTTTTAGGTGACCTATCCCTTTAGGTGGGAGGAACATTCATTTGGAGGAGCTGTAATTTGCACTACCTTACAAAAGTTTGTATATTCATATATTTATTTATTATTATTATTTTTTTTTTACATCTTTGAAAGATGTCTCTTTTGCTCACCAAGACTGCATTTATTTGATCAACAATGAAGTAAAAACAATTATTGTGAAATATTATTACAATTTGACATAACAGTTTTCCATGTGAATATATTGTGAAATGTAATTTCTGTTACCAAAGCTGCATTTTCAGCATCATTACTCCAGTCTTCAGTGTCACATGATCCTTCAGAAATCATTCTAATATGCTGATTTGCTGCTCAAGAAACATTTAATTATTATCAATGTCTTATCATTATCAAACGTTAGAGCAAACATTTGTTTTTTAAATAAATGCTGTAATTTTTAAAAAAATAATTCATCAAAAAATCCTGAAAAATATGAAGCAGCAGAACTGTTTTCAACATTGATAATAATCAGAAATGTTTCTTGAGCAGCAAACCAGCATATTTGAATAGGTGTGTTCAACTTAAACCACGTCTACAAGCGGCAGTCAATGAGACTGGCCGAGAGAAGTTAGGGACAGAGTTGAAAATGGACATTTCAAGTTGGAGACTTTCTGCTCTTGGCAGTGTTGGGGAAAGTTACTTTTAAAAGTAATGCATTAAAATTTTCCGTTACTCCCTGAAAAAGTAACTAATTACGTTACTTATTTACTTTTTTAATGGAAAATAATGCGTTACGTTACTTTTGCGTTACTTTTTAAATCTGGGCAGGGCTTGCTTCTTTGTTTTTAATATAAAACAATTCTAATGTAAAAGCCTTTTTGCACCAAAAGTGAAATGAATTTACCTCAGGCTGAAAGAAAAGTTCATTTATGCAAAAGATCACTCTTCAGCTATAAAAAAAATGAAGCACAAATATTAGTTTATCTAAAGTAATTTTTGCTTATTAGCATGACTGAATTGCATAAATGAAGGTCAGCAGCAAAGACACTGGTTGATAAAATGGGATTAAATACAGGATATTTGTTTTATTTAACATATTTAATTATTGCAGGGTTTGCGTCATATTCTGAGTTTGCATTTCACTGTTTTTATTCATTCTGAGGAATACTGAATCTATTTTTTGTGAGTGAGATGAATTAATGCATGTTCACGTTTAGTCTAGAATACAGTAACAACATGTTTACTCCCAACAGGAGACTTGTCAATCAATAAATGGGGAAAAAAGTAACTGGCGTTATTTATTTGAAAAAGTAGCTCAGATATTTTCTTAGAAATTCAAAAATAAATGCGTTACTTTACTAGTTGCTTGGAAAAAGTTAACATTGCGTTACTTGCAATGCGTTACAGCGTACAACACTGGCTCTCGGTGACTGTACCGGCTGAGTCACATGTCTGCTCTCGGAGCATTATTGTGGTTCTTTGATGCCACACGTGACAGAGACTTGGCGTCAGATTTCGCTCGATTTGTGCAGCGCCATGTCAAGTCCTTATGATTTCTGAAAGATCATGTGATCTTGAAGACTAGAGTCATAATGATGCTGAAAATGTAGCTTTGCATCACAGGAATAAATTACTTTAATTACTTTAATTTTATTAAAATAGAAAACAGTCATTTTAAATAATATTAATTTCACAGTATTACTGTTTAAGTGTATTATTAATCAAATACACAAAGTTGTGGTGGGCAGAAGAGACTTCACCATACCAAAACTTATGAAACAGTGGTGTATGCTTGAGATTTTACTTACTAGTCCAATGGTTTATAGCACTCTGAGTCTGTGGATGTGCAGCGGGCCATCAGCATGGAAGAATCTAGGAACAAAACAAGCAATTTGTCACAGAGATAACTATATTTAGTATGCAGTTGCTGGTTTATTAGAAGGAAACAAGCTAAAGTACAGGTAAAATGCAGAAAATAGAAAGAATATACAGAATATATAATATACTACAATCACTTACATCACTTACATATGGATGTCAAAAGCTTCTTAAAATTACTGTAATAAATATATAATTTTGCAGAAAAAAAAAATGATGCATGGTGATATTTTGTGGAAAAAAAAGCATATTAAGTTATTTTATGAGCTTCTTCAGTTCACCTGTATTCCCTGCTGTTGTCAGCAGCTCCCTTAAGAAATTTTGAAACCTTGGAGCTTCCCATCTGTTGTGGAGGGTTTATTTCTGTCCTCCTGAAATCACAGAACATTTTTTTAGCAATATCTGCTTACCTTAAAAGATTAAAATGCATTTGAACTTGTTTTCAGCTATTTAGGTTAAATAAAATCACCTACTTCCAATAACCCATCGACAAATAGCCCTCAAAACCTTTACACTTCAGTCAAAACCTGCCATATACACAAGAAGATTTGATTAAAAGCCCAAAGTTTTATAAACAATAACTCAATCTCTAGAGTTAACCTACCTAGTCTGTGAGATGCTAACAGACTTTTTCGAAGACATTAAACCATTTCTATGAAGTAAATATTCAACAGAAACATGTTAATTACAAGTAAGAATGGAGTCAGGAACAGTTTTATGTAACATTTGTATAATTTAAGGCACGTAACTTACCTAAAAGCAGTGACAACAGCACCAAGAGACAGAGTTTTCCTGTCAGGTGTCGTGTTGCCGGCCCATTTCCATGGCAACTCCTCAAAATGTCAGAGTCAAGCAGTGTAAACATAAGTAAACATCTAGAATTAAAACATTGCATTAATAATTCACAGTCTCATTTAATCATTATCCAATAATGAATTTAAAACTCATTTAGTTCAAAAAGGAACCGCAACAATAGCTCACCGTAGAGATGCCATGGAAATGAGCCAAAGTCTCAAGTAGGGCTCACTGCAAAGTCTTTTCTCCTGTAATACAGTGCACCAAGCACCTACTAGTTACTAAGTGTCACATAATTAACAAAATAGGGTTTTTTTTTTTTTTCCCAATTTAACTCAAGTGAAAACTTGCCTGAAAGCCACAGATGTCACCGGACGAGTCGCCTTCTCTCTGGTGGGTTGAGAGATGAATGTTAAAATAGAAAAGCACGACATCGGCCTCCGGTCGTGAGCCGACTCAGAGCCGACCTTTGATGAGCTGGCAAAATAGAGCACTGACCGAACTACACCCGCCTATGCCTGGCCGATCCTTATTAGATGTTATAGTTCATGAGGCCGATGTTCTGCTCATTGGCCGACGTCAGCCAGACGTACGCGTGCTGTCTGGGATGTAACCGTACAAAAATATGAAATGTATTTATTTGACACCAAAGCCCTGACACCTTTTTCAAGTTATTTTATATGAACAGAAAATGTTTTTATTTGAAACTGTCTGCGATTGCTGACTGGTATCTGAAGTTAATGTTTATTAATATGAAATGTATTTGACACAAAACCCATGAGATCACTGGCAAGTAAGATGTAACCCTACAAAAATATGAAATGTATTTATTTGACACCAAAGCCCTGACACTTTTTTCAAGTTATTTTATATGTGTAAGGGACCATTTGAAACATTGTATTTATGTTCTCTAAAATGTATTTGACGGGAAACCCACAATATCGCTGGAAAGTATGATGTAACCCTACAAAAATATGAAATGTATTTTTTTGACACCAAAGCCCTGACACTTTTTTCGAGTTATTTTATATGAACAGAAAATATTTTTATTTCACAGAGACTGCCTGTGATTGCTGACTAGTATCTGAAGTGTAGGGTTTTATTAGAGTAATTAGATCAAATTGAAATGATTCAATTGGGAATCGAATACAAAGGATTCAGAATCGATTTGATTAACTGATTTGGAATTAGTAGTTTTATCAACTTAGTAGTAACTTTATCAACTGTTCATCCACCGAAACGTTTAACTTAGTATATCTTACCAATTCTGGGTGTTTATATTATTCCCGAGGCCATGGGATTATAATATAAACAAAGTATTAGGTTGTTATTGTGAGCTAGGTAGCAAAATCTAAGGCACAGTCATTAACTTTCATAAACAGAAAAAAACGAGACAATGTTCTTTCCAATGAAACAAGAATTTATTGAACTACTCTAAGATACATGAACTAAACTACTAAAAATTACACACACATACACTCACACTCACACACACATGCATATGGTTCAACGAATGAGAATTTATGGGGTTTGAAAGGAATCCCAAAATTTCTAGTATCTGCTACTAGTTCTTAAATTGCAACCTAAGGACAAAAGCAGAGATTTATCTTTTAGTTGCTTAAGGAAATTTAGCACCAGTTCAGCAAGAGTTTAAGGAGACCTTGTTTTACTTGCGTTCGGGCTGCAACTGGGTTTTCCTCTGTGGGCTCGGCTTTAGTGGAGGGAATCACGCCACTTCTGACTGGTTGCCTGGTTCTTTGGATGATGTCTTTGGGAAGCCTTTGGTGGTGATTGGACGGTAGGAGAGGCTGGATGAAGCTTCGGTTAGTTGCTTGGTTACACGGATGATGCTCTCGGAGCTCAGGTGAGCGCTGGCAAAGTGTTTCTGTGTTCGCGAGCATCTCAAGCGGTTCACGCCGTCAGAGTGTTTCAAGTTGTCCAGCAGTTCGGTGTTTCACGCAGTTTGGTCAGTTCAAGCTTCGGGTGCTTGCTTGGTTACCGAGCGTGAGGAGCTGGATGTTCTTTGAAAGTTGGAGTTGTGGGGTGCAAAGACTTTGAAGGTTTTACGAAGCTTTAGCTGGTTCTGTAGAGTTCTGGATGGCACAGTCGTGTAGTGGTCAAGCAGGGTGCGTCGGTGACAGTGAGCTCAGACGAAAGGCGAAAGGCAAAAGGCAAAGTTTGTTAAGAACATTTTGATTTTAACCGGGCCCACGAAGTTGTGTTCCAATCATTTGGGTTGCAAGGTGGGGTTCCGCCCCATGCGGTTTCAACTGTTTGTCTGTCACGTGAAGGCAACTTTTCTCCAAGAGTTTGTTAATCACTTCAATAAGTGTTGTAATGCAAACCTCATACATATGATCAACTTTTCTTTCACGTCAACATTGTAAGGATCCATCCACTGGCCCAAACGCGGAGTCCAGTTGTCTGGTTGAAGGTTAATGCATGTTCGATCTTTTCACATCGCTTCTGCAAAGTTCGCTTAATTTATCAGGATTTAGTTTCATTTTTAATCTAGCTCCATGTTTAATCTGACTCCAGTTTCATATGATTGTTAGAATTTAAGTGTTTAATTTAGGCTGATCACAAATATAAATTAAGTATTAATTAAGATATCTGATTATTTCGGACTTGCTATACTTTCAGTTATTCATTCATTGGGGACCCGATGCCGCTCAGAGTCTGGCGCCGGCCGATTACGCCGATCTCACGATCACAAAAACGCCAGTCTGATGCTGAGTCAGAGGTATGTAGGTGACTAATACCCTTTTTGACAGCCGCCTACTGCTTGCCTTCACAAAAAGTGTAGTTTACTTTAGTCTCTTCCCGTACAACTTGCTAACATCAGTGATAGACAGAAATCAGGAGGTCTCAGATGATGTGCCTACTGCTCCATTCAATCCTGAGCCTGCAGTTTGCTCTATCCTGGTCGTAATTTGCGGTAGCATCAGCCTCCTCACAATCTACTAGAAATAAGGATTTCAGAAGAGTCTAAAATGAATCAAATATAATGTTTTATTTGTCAGGTAAAAATGTATCATGCCAATTACATAGTTTAACAATGAGAATCCGATTCAGAATTAAATTCAGTTCCAATTCAAATAAATACATAACATCAATTACTCAAAGATAAATCTAAGAGTGGGAGATGCATACCTGACCGCAGAGAGACACACAACAGCATGTGAGAGCTTTGGAGGCAAAGCTCCAGAGACTCTCACACACGGTGTGGGGGTTCTTCTGAATACAGAATCCCCCCCGTAATGTTTTGTCACTTCACTTATATACCCAGACCAAAACAAACAAATCTTCCAATCAGTTGTAAAAACATAAAAGACCTTTTGGTTTGTCAGGAGATCTCACGACCCAGGGTCACACCTGACTGGAGATTCTCACCCGACCCTAAGGGGAAAACACACCCCTCAGCAGCAAAACACAATTCTACAAAAGTTTTTAATCTTTCTCATAATATAAGTGACTGCTATGAAATTGAGACCATTTTACCAATCGCACGGAGACCTTTAGAATGATACCAAACATGAAAGGGAAAATTCAACATATTCACAAAATGTAACACATGTAGTATATGGACATTCTTATAGTGACTTTCAGTGGAATCTTTTGGGGGAAAAGTGTGAGATGCAGGGAGGGGAGAGGAGAGGGAGGAAGGGGGTTGTAAATGAGCAATAGGGGTGGTGTTGTTTGCCCTCTTTGAAGATCTCTTCTCCAGATTAGTTTTATTGTTTTGTTGCATGGCATCTGTTTTTGTCAGAGTTCCTGGACTTTAAATTCATGAGGAAATAATTTCACATCTTACAGTCCTTCCCTGACCCCTTGGGGCAAATCCCAAGCAGTCCCTAAGGGGTCACAATTTGATGATTTCCGAATTATGTCTACTGTCAAAGTCTTTGCAGGGCAGGTAGCATTAGTTGACGAGTGCAGGAGCATGGTGGTTACCTGAAATAACAACATCAAGACACGTTGATGAAAGCACTGCAGAATTCACATCAGTGAAACACAAGTCTCTTTGAAGGAGGACGTTCTGCGCTGCTGCAATCTTTTTGGTCAGGTGCGTTTCAACCTGCACTGACAGTGGTGGTAATCAGTTTGTAGGATTACTTGTTGTATCAGGTCCGTTGAGTCAATCAAGCATGAGCTGAAAGTGCCCTTCCATTCTGGGGAAGCATCTGCGTCGAGTGCCATCCTCCCCAGGATGTTTATCTGACCTGAAGAAGTCTTCAGTCACCTTCAGGTAAAAGGTGTATTTCGCAGAATTTGTCAGATTTCCACAGGTGAAGGAATTATTTCACTGACGATGCTCCGATGCGTGCGAGACATCTATACATCCCCTGAGTGACCATGCAATAACTGAACACTGATGACTTAGGTGTTGTTGTGGGATAGGAAGAGGGTTATGAGATAAACAAAACATTAATGGCAAAAGTGCGAGTACTAAATAAGGTCCCATTTTTTCCAGAGTCAAATATTTAGTGAACAGGTCTCATTTGGTTGCCACATTGTTTACTACCAATATGCAAAGTAATTTGGATTTAGATACTTGGTCTGGATGAATAAAAGGGAAGTAGCAAAATCAATGTAACCGGTATGTTTACCATGGTATGCATAATTAAAATATATCATATAATTAAACATAGAAATACACAATTTCATAATTACCATCATAATGCCTATATTAATTACCATGCCTATATTAATCATTTTAATTGCAAATCATTAATACAGACCTAATCTTTTAGTCAAGTCAGTTAGAGAATGCAATTTACAGAAACAGAGATTTTAAATCTGTTGTGTAGCTTTTTTTTCTCTCAATCATCCTCTGTGCATTTGATATGCAGGCTAATGTCACACTTGATAATGCAGTTTGATTGGAATTCTTGTAATTGATTGAGCTTTATCTATTTACATAAATTTGTATTATCAGTAGACATATGCTGTAAACTAGTGGGCCCCCTAGTTTGCAACAGTGCCAATGATTGGACATAAATATTTTGTCCTAAGAGACCAGTTGCATTGCTGAATAGGTCTCATTTTAGAGTTTGTAGATAGAATTTGAATCAATTGATGTGTGACTGTAGCTGTGCAAGTCCTATGCACATTACAGTGCTTGCATACAATAAGTTCGCAAGACCATAACATTTCCCAAGACTTTAAAGTTGCAGCAATGCTTGTGTGGTGCACCCAAATTGGTGCAACCACATTTGGTGATATATACTAATTAAAAAAAAAAAAAAAAAAAAAAAAAATATATATATATATATATATATATATATATATATATATATATTAAGTTTTATTCCTTTAAAATTAGTAATTCAACCTCTTTTGCAATTCAGCAAATAAGTACTTGTAATTTAATGAGACAGTGTAGGGGGACCGGAACCTTTAATGCGATTGTTACTTGTTCCCGGGTGCGCATACTGATGAAACCTCTGGTTTCCGGTTAGACGTAATCTGGAGAAAGAAAGGTGTGGTCCTGTGTTCCTTGCGTCTCAGTCTTTCATTTATTTTACAGGTCAGTACTGTGTTTAAACCTCCGAAAGACAAAGTTTTAGACTCCATTAGACAAATGTATTTGCCGGAAACCGAACAGTAAAGATTTCAGTAACTTTTGGATAAGTTAAAGTTGAGCCGCATTAGATAATGGCGCCATCCTGAGCCGCGAGTAATCTCGCGATGACTCGTGCTATTATCGCGAGAGTTCATTTGCGCGATGGCCGTTCATCCCGACTGAACAGTAAATTACATTTAAACACTTTATCTTTCACTATGAAGCAGCATATATCGCTCCAGTTGATGCTTAAAGTCTCCTAATATGTTTACATGTTCTATGAGCTGTTTTAAAACAGAGTAAGTTCATAATAGAGTCTTAAGGAAACATATGAGAGTTTTTATATATACTATTTTATTTACAGTTTAATAAGAGTATCAGTATTGATGGCTTTATTCCTTGAGTATGATTTCACATAATTTGTTGAAGTTACTGTACATTTTTAAATGCAGAGTCCCAGTTTGAGTAAGCCAATTTCTAGCACATACAGGGTATTTGTTTGTGTTGAATAATATAATTAACCTCTGTGATAGCACTATGTCTCATGAAAACCCATGCAATATTGCAATGTGTTTTGTAACTTGTAGGATTTATACTCAGACTTGAGTGAATGCGTAGCAGGAAGTCTTTATACATCCGACTGATTAAGCTGATTGGTGCAAATGCCCTTTTTTTTTTTATATATACGTTAAATAGGTGGGACAGTGAATGCATTAATTGTAAAAAAAAAAAAAAAAAAAAAAAAAAAAAATGTACTTGAGTTTAAATGATTCAATAGACGTAATCTGGAGAAAGAAAGGTGTGGTCCTGTGTTCCTTGCGTCTCAGTCTTTCATTTATTTTACAGATCACAATTCTTTTTGTTATTGTGACCACCACGCCTGGGGTCCGTAACAAACTGTGGGGGCTCGTCCGGGATCTCTCCTCTTCAGTCGTCGAGGGGCAGATCCAGAGATACTAGGACCGTGACAGCGATTGAGCCACTATTTCAGCTGTGCCAGCCAGTGGGTGTCCAAGGAGAGACGACGATCAAAAGTGAAAAAAAGTGATCTTCGCCTCAAAAGGGAGCCGGACTGCTGTAAAGACAGAATAGTGCGCACTCATCACTATATAGGAGGCGTTTGTTTTCACTCTCTAACATACAGCTCTTCGAGCTAGCCACGAATATTGCTACAGACAATGGAGACCCAGTCCGGTTTAACCTCCTGGGGTCGGCTAACCCGCAGGCGGGAGCACGCGCATATTTTCCAGATGTCAGCAAAAAGACCTTGAATTGCTCCCTCAATTTTAATTGGACACATAAAAGTAATACATCACCTGAATCTGTAGAAAGTTTACTTTTATTTGTGTACGCTCAACATATCAACAAATCTTCGTGGTTTTTGTAAATAAAGAAAATATACAGGGTGTCATTTCAGTCTTCTCAGTCTCCGTGAATATCCAGTTGAAACGCGTCATATAAAAGTAAAAGACATAAAAGTAATGTATAAGAATGCTTAGACCAGTCTTTAACGTTGAATACTCTGTCTGAAAATATCTGCTCAAACGTGTACATAATGTGCTTAATAATAATTTAGTTTCTCAGATGTTGTTTTTATACTGTATAATAATAAATACAAAGCATGTGTGCATATGATAGCTATAAAAATCACATGGGCAATATTAGTGATTGCTAATGTAACAATATTGCTCCAGGCCTATCAACATGCTCACTGATTTATTCATTTATTTATGTTAGTGACTAGATACCTATATAAATATTTTTTGGGATAGAAATTATAGAAATAATGCTTTTATTTAGCAAGGATGCTTTAAATTGCTCCTGATATGAACATGCTCACATATGTTTTTTGTTTTGCTTTAGTTGTTTGTGATCTGATACCTGCACAACAGATGAATCCTGCAAACTTTTCCTGTGAGAGCACTGCACCAACGTCAGATCTTCAACTACACTCATTTTCTATTGGTAAAACAAGTTCCTTGACTACTGATGATGAGTTTTGCAAGCACTTAAATATCAGGTATGATTTGCTTGTGCTACTTGTTGAACAGAATTCAGAAAACAATTTTCAGGAATTACACACCATCTGTTCACATCTCTGTGGTTAGATCCGTGTGCTTAATAATGTGTTGTTGATCTTCATAATGTATGTTTATATTATACTGTGTTGTAAATAAAATACAGATAATCTAAAACCCCAATCTCTGAATCTTCTCACATTGTTTCTTCCCTGACAGTCAGAGTCTCACTGATGGGCCATTAGGGGAGGGCCTTTTGTCTCTCAGGTGTGAATCACTAAATATTCAATGGCCATTGTCACTCCCTCGCATATTCCCTTTCGATCACAAAACATGTCTTAGAAAATTGAATTAAGTATATTGTTTTTTGTGAACGACTGAACGAGATGATTTTCACATCATTTTGTAGAAAAAACTCTAGCCTACCACATCCAGTTCTCAAAAGTCTTGTGCACAAATGTTCTGAATGCATTTCTTGGTCTTATTTCAGTGACTTAAAAAAATAATATTTTCACTAACCACGCATAAATGTTGTTTTCTCAAAAGCACATGAGCTCATGTTGCTTACATATTATTGTAGCCCAGTTTGTGCTGATTACAGTGTAACCAGACTTTAGCCATTAATATGTTTTTAAGATACTGAAAAAAGCACAAATGTCAGGGCATGTCAAAACTTCTCCAGGGCCCCAAAACACCCTCAGACCCCAGAGGGTTAAACAGACTGACGAAGAGAGCTGTATGGACTATGTCACTGCCTACATTCAGTCTGACACTCTGCTGAATGATGAAATAGACCAGATTATTAAAAAGAATTACCCCACCGAGTCACCAGTCAGAGAAGTAGCTGAAATAGAGAGACTCGTCACACCCAGTCCCCATCCGTCTAATATGATATCAGACTCACCACCATCGACTGATAACGCATTAGTCACAAATGTAAAAGACAACACAGAAACACAGTCAATAGCGGAGTTGAAGAGAGTGTATGAGGAACTGATTGAGCAGCTGAAGCAGCGTGAAGCCACAGGGCCCCAACCCACTGCAACACCCAGTCAGCCCAGCCAACCACAAGTAAGTTCCAGGATGTACCTTATTCAGGAGAGACCAGCCACTTTAAACGACCTTTTCTATCTACCTCGTAGAGAATTTAAATTATTCGGAGGACAGATTGGAGACAATAGCTCTGACATCAGCTACAACAGTCTCACTAAACAGATTAATGAGGGCCTAAGAGAAGGATTTGCAGAAGCGGAGATTGTTAGGGGCGTACTGAGAATTGAGAGCCTATGCATCCATCCCAAAGCCCCTCTACAGAGAAGTCAAAGAGTACATCCAAGAACTGTTAGTTAAAGGGTGGGTTGTAAAATCCCATTCCCCCTATGCAGCCCCTGTCATCTGTGTGAGAAAGAGGGATGGAACCCTACGCTTGTGCATTGACTACCGCCTCCTGAACAACAAAACGGTCCCAGATAAACATCCGCTTCCACGAATCCAGGACCTCACAGACTCACTTGGAGGTTACAGCTGGTTCTCAATCCTGGACCAAGGCAAAGCATATCATCAAGGGTTCATCGCCGAAGGATCAAGGTACTTGACCGCGTTTATCACTCCGTGGGGGCTCTACGAGTGGGTTAGAATACCCTTCGTTTGTCCAATGCCCCGGCGGCCTTCCAACGGAGTATGGAGGAGATGCTCGACACGCTGCGGGATGAGTGCTGTATTCCTTATCTTGACGATGTGCTCTGTTTTTCAAAGTCATTCGATGAACATGTACAAGTCTTGTGCAAGGTTCTCAAGGCCTTACAACGCCATGGAGTCAAACTGAAACTAGAGAAGTGTGAGTTGTTCCGCAAAGAGGTTCGGTATGTTGGCCGTCTAGTGTCTGCTGAGGGAGTGAAAGTGGACCCTAAGGATATTGAGGCTGTGCAGGCACTCAAACACAGGAGACCCCAGACAGTAGGAGACGTCAGACAGCTCTTAGGATTCCTGAGCTGTTATCGGACATATGTGCAGGACTTCTCACGCATTGCAAAACCTCTGTACGACTTGCTCCAAGTGAAGACTGATACAACCCACACCAAACCAGCCAGAGGCAGAACAAAACATCCCCAACAGTCATCCCGAGCTCCGATACAATGGGAAATAGAGTACCAAGATATTCTCGAGCGCTTAGTTGACATGTTGACCCAGCCACCAGTGTTAGCCTATCCAGACTTCACTCGCCCCTTTATACTTCACACCGACGCTTTGCAAAAAGGCCTGGAAGCGGTTCTGTATCAGAATCAGGACAATAAAATGAGGGTAATAGGCTATGGGTCACGCACTCTAACACCAGCCGAACAAAACTACCACTTGCACAGCGGAAAGCTAGAGTTTTTAGCCCTCAAGTGGGCAGTTTGCGACAAATTTAAAGATTATCTGTTCTATGCACCCCATTTCACCATCTTTACAGATAATAATCATCTGACGTATGTCCTAAACACAGCTAAGCTAAATGCTGTTGGACACCGCTGGGTCGGACAACTCGCAGATTTCCACTTTGATGTAACGTATCGCCCAGGGAAAGTCAACATCGATGCAGATGTGCTGTCTCGCTGTCCACTTGACATTGACACCTTCATAAAAGAGTGTTCGGAAGAACTGTCACAGGACGCAGTCAGTGCAGTTTGGGAAGGGAACAGGAGGGCTAAGCAAGGAGATGTACCATGGGTTGCGGCCCTCAGCCTGGCCTCCGCAGATCAGCCAATGCAGACTATCAGTCGAGACGAATTAGTCCAAAAGCAAAGGGCGGATCCGGCAATTGGGAAAGTCCTAGAAATGAAGGAAAACAACATCACGCTATCAGAAGAGGACCGAGCTAAAGCTGATATTAGCACCAAAAGACTTTTAAGAGAATGGAGTCGATTATACATAGAGAATGGCCTCCTGTACAGGAAGACCACAGAACGGAAACAGCTGGTCTTGCCTTCTGTATATAAACAGGTAGCTCTCACACACCTCCATAACAACATGGGCCACGTTGGCGTGGAGAAAGTTTTGAGTCTGGCCAGGGAGCGTTTCTATTGGCCTTTCATGAAGCGAGAGATCGAGGAATATGTAACAAGGAAATGCCCCTGTATTAAGAAAAAGAAACCGGCAACACATGAAAGAGCACCCATGGGCAGTATCACATCTAACGCCCCGCTTGAACTAGTTTGTATCGACTTCCTCCACTTAGAGTCTTGCAAAGGTGGCTTTGAGTACATTCTAGTTTTGGTGGACCATTTCACCAAGTTCGCCCAGACTTATCCCACCAAAAATAAGACAGCTAAAACAGCAGCAGATCACCTCTTTAACGATTTCATTCCAAACTCAGCGGTGTGGGTCACTCAAGGACCTCTCCATATCATCCTCAAGGCAACCCCATTGAGCGAATGAATCGGACTGTGTTGCAGATGCTTCGTACCCTGGGAGAAAAAGAGAAACAAAATTGGAAGGATCATTTGCCCCATGTCATTCACGCTTACAATTGTACTAAGCATGAGGCCACAGGGTTTTCACCAGATTACCTGATGTACGGCAGGCATCCTCGTCTTCCAGTAGATCTTCTTTTTGTCCTTTTGACGGAAGATGCTGAAACGCCACATGGATATGCTGATAAGTGGAAAGGGAAGATGGTGGAGGCATACCGTATAGCAAACACAAACAGTCGACAGTCAAGCTCTAAAGGTAAAATATACTATGACAAAAGATGCAAGGGAGTGGGACACTACAGCCTGGGGACAGAGTACTGGTGCGCAATCTAAGTGAGAGAGGTGGGCCTGGCAAATTAAGGTCTTACTGGGAACAAACCATCTATGTTGTGAGAGAGCAGGTTGGAGACAATCCAGTATACAAAGTAAGTCCAGAGACAGGAGGACGTCCATTCCGTACACTACACAGGAACCTGTTGCTGCAGGTAAATGATTTGCCAGTAGACATAGTCCAGAACCCCACTGCCAGGCCACAAAAGAGAGATAAAAGACCCAAAGAAAGATCAAAGACTTCTGACCAATTACAAAGCCCAGAAATCAGCGACTCAGAAGATGATGTACCTCTCTATTGGTTTCGTGCTCCCGTTAACCATACTCAGACTGAGCGCCCGCACGCCACTGAGCAAACTCGCATTGTGTCACATCGCAGACCAGAATCAGACAAGAATTGTCAAGTGGAGCAGGAAAGATACATTGATGCTGAAAAGGAACAAGTGACAAACATGGATCATATGGAAGGCACAGACTTACCTCTGTCAGATGATGGACAGGAAGAGTCCCAGTTTCATGAGGAAACGGAGAGTCAAAAGTCCAGCTCCCAACCCGTACCATGTCTTGAACCGGAACAGGATCTAAACCTAGAGGCATCACCCCGCTTGAAGCAATCCACCAGGCAGAGACGACCAAAGAGGATATTCACTTATCCATCCCTGGGCCAGCCAGACTATCGGTCTTGTCCAACTGTGAACGCAGTCAACGTCCAGCCGACGATGTATCCTTTATTGTATTACCATGCCTTTTACCCACAACCCCCTCCCCTTACAACAAACCCTTATTTGCAGGTACCATATGCAGTTCCTTGCTTTTGAAGTAAAAGACACTAAATAACTATTCAAAGACACTGCATAAGAGACTTTTTGAGACTTTTGAAAGGTTACAAAAGTTAATTGTTATTATGTGTATTGTTATCCGTCAGCTGTTTAACTGAAGTGTCAGGAGCCACTTTTATTGCTGGGGAGCGTGTGGTGCACCCAAATTGGTGCAACCACATTTGGTGATATATACTAATTTAAAAAATATATATATATTAAGTTTTATTCCTTTAAAATTAGTAATTCAACCTCTTTTGCAATTCAGCAAATAAGTACTTGTAATTTAATGAGACAGTGTAGGGGGACCGGAACCTTTAATGCGATTGTTACTTGTTCCCGGGTGCGCATACTGATGAAACCTCTGGTTTCCGGTTAGACGTAATCTGGAGAAAGAAAGGTGTGGTCCTGTGTTCCTTGCGTCTCAGTCTTTCATTTATTTTACAGGTCAGTACTGTGTTTAAACCTCCGAAAGGCAAAGTTTTAGACTGCATTAGACAAATGTATTTGCCGGAAACCGAACAGTAAAGATTTCAGTAACTTTTGGATAAGTTAAAGTTGAGCCGCATTAGATAATGGCGCCATGCCGAGCCGCGAGTAATCTCGCGATGACTCGTGCTATTATCGCGAGAGTTCATTTGCGCGATGGCCGTTCATCCCGACTGAACAGTAAATTACATTTAAACACTTTATCTTTCACTATGAAGCAGCATATATCGCTCCAGTTGATGCTTAAAGTCTCCTAATATGTTTACATGTTCTATGAGCTGTTTTAAAACAGAGTAAGTTCATAATAGAGTCTTAAGGAAACATACGAGAGTTTTTATATATACTATTTTATTTACAGTTTAATAAGAGTATCACTATTGATGGCTGTATTCCTTGAGAATGATTTCACATAATTTGTACATTAAATTATGTTAAATTATTAAATTACAATACTGTACATTTTTAAATGCAAAGTCCCAGTTTGAGTAAGCCAATTTCTAGCACATACAGGGTATTTGTTTGTGTTGAATAATATAATTAACCTCTGTGATAGCACTATGTCTCATGAAAACCCATGCAATATTGCAATGTGTTTTGTAACTTGCAGGATTTATACTCAGATTTGAGTGAATGCGTAGCAGGTCTTTATACATCCGACTGATGAAGCTGATTGGTGCAAATGCACTTTATTTGTGTTTTATATGCATTAAATAGGTGGGACAGAGAATGCATTAATTGTAAAAAAAAAAAAAAAAAAAAAAAAAAATGTACTTGAGTTTAAATGATTCAATAGACATAATCTGGAGAAAGAAAGGTGTGGTCCTGTGTTCCTTGCGTCTCAGTCTTTCATTTATTTTACAGATCACAATTCTTTTTGTTATTGTGACCACCACGCCTGGGGTCCGTAACACTTGCTATAATTGAAATGAAACTATAAAAATAATTTCTTTTGACCTATATGTATGAAGTACATAATGTGTAATAGATTTGAATGCTGTGAGTAATTTAGACCTGGATATTCTTATGAATGCCAGGTGTGGATATTGTGTGGTCATAGTAGTAAAAATGTGTTGTGTATGTTTGTATGTCTGTATGTTTGTGTACAGGAGATGGGTGATGCCTAGTCTACCATAATCTGTTGTGTTGTGTAATTTAGTTCCAGTGCTACACTGGGAGGTCATGTAAGTACTTGCAGTGCTATGAGGTGTGAATGACCCCTTGAAGTATCTCTGCACCCATCTCCTTGTTGTGTGTGTAAGTCGGTGTAGGTGGGACCAGACATCCTTGTGGAATTTGTCCCTCAAAGATAGCAGCAGTCAGTCTGAAAGGAAAACAGACAGAGAAGAAGGCAGTTTAATTTTGAGCCTTTTCGCAAATTGCCTTAAGACTGGTGGACATAGCCACACAGCTGTTGGAGATGGTTGTAATCTGGGATTCCATACCATCAAGAGCAAACTTGTTTTAGTTTACAAATACATGTATCATTATCATGATCATGCTTTAGCAAACAAAGGCCAAAATAAACAATGGTTAGATCTGGTTGTTGGTGTTTCAGCACAGTCTAAGCATGTTGCATCTTAAGTTACTGTTGCAGTTAAATTTACACAGTCTGAAGTGTTACAGGCATTATGAAATTCAGATCTGCTGGAAAAGTATCTTTAAATGATACTGTTTACAGATGTGAGATCTGTGTTCAAACTTCAAAGCATTAATTTGCTGATTTGGTACTGTGCTGTTAGCTTAGCAATTGACATTTTCTTATTCTGTTCATACATTGACCATGTCCATCTCTACAGTCTGTAAAGACCAGTGAATCTCTACCTGATTTTAACATTACACACAACTTTAATCACATGCCAAAGTAAAAATGAGCTCTCTGATCAGATTCTGAGTTAGCGCTCCTAGTGAGGGGTGGCACAGTTTTCTAACACTTGCACCACCGTGTTTGTGGTTTTGTTGCAAGGAAAACAAAACTTGTACCTTCCCTTGTTACTGGGTTGCATGTCAACAAAATCAAATTTACATCATCTTATGGCCTTGGATGGATTTGGCCTACTCAAGGTACTGCAATCAGATCGATCATTTTAGCTGGTCAATTTTAGGCATGTTAACTTTTCTCATTGAAGATTTTTGCACAGAAAAGAAGATAAAGAAGTTCTTTCTTATTAGTTTGATCATTCTTCCTTTCATTTTCCTTTCTTAATGGTTCTTGCTTCTAACCACCTTCTGTTAATCTCTTTCCCAGCACTAATAGTGCTTCCAACTTCTTTCACATGCAGTATATACCCTCTTTCTACATTCTAATCATTCCTCTTACTCTACACTTTCTTCCTCTTCTAAACCAATGCTGAATAATCATGAGATTAAAGGCCACTATTGGCCATTGTAATATAATATATTATAAGGTTGTTATAGTAGTAATTATATTACATTATACTACATTTTATTACTGGTCTCTGGAGGGCCTTCTGGGCCACTGATTGTCATCTCACTAATCTATTTTGAAGATACACCTTTGATTTGACCCTGTGGCTACAGCAGTCCTGTGCATCATGTGCACAGCAACAAGCCAAACTGGAATCCAGTTGTAGATTTTGTTGCTGTCAGTTCATGTGATTTCATTTAATTCTTAAGCCCCACTGGATTTCTACGGTCTCTACGGAATACTACATTTATGAGTATTCCGACTCATTCTACAAATATGTCTATATTGGGTGCGTCTAAGCTTTCCCTCAACGTTTCTAAAAAGGCAAATAAGAAATGACTTACCGCAGCAGCTGAAGAAAGGGAAGGAGAAGCTCAAACCTCTTTCCGGAGCACATCTGAATGTTGCGCTGAAAAAAAACCTCGCCTAAGACTGGGAGATCACTAGGGAACGTCACCAACTGTAAAGATCCATCTACTGGCCCAAACGTGGAGTCCAGTTGTCTGGCTGAAGGTTAATGCATGTTCGATCTTTTCACAGTGCTTCTGCAAAGTTCGCTTAATTTATCAGGATTTAGTTTCATTTTTAATCTAGCTCCATGTTTAATCTGACTCCAGTTTCATATGATCGTTAGAATTTAAGTGTTTAATTTAGGCTGATCACAAATATCAATTAAGTATTAATTTAGATATCTGATTATTTCGGACTCGCTATAGTTTCAGTTATTCGTTCATTGGGGACCCGATGCCGCTCAGAGTCTGGCACCGGCCGATTATGCCCATCTCACGATCACAAAAACGCCAGTCTGATGCTGAGTCAGAGGTATGTAGGTGACTAATACCCTTTTTGACAGCCGCCTACTGCTTGCCTTCACAAAAAGTGTAGTTTACTTTAGTCTCTTCCCGTACAACTTGCTAACATCAGTGATAGACAGAAATCAGGAGGTCTCAGATGATGTGCCTACTGCTCCATTCAATCCTGAGCCTGCAGTTTGCTCTATCCTGGTCGTAATTTGCGGTAGCATCAGCCTCCTCACAATCTACTAGAAATAAGGATTTCAGAAGAGTCTAAAATGAATCAAATATAATGTTTTATTTGTCAGGTAAAAATGTATCATGCCAATTATACAAAGCAACACGATGGCGGCTCCAGGTGCGACAGGTGTAGTTGCAGCTCTCTTCATTTATGTGCTGCCTGTAAATACTTTTAGTTATACCGATACCGGTCAACTTTTGGATGATTGTAATTGCAATATAAAACAGCCATCCGCGATCTATCTATTGACACACCATGTAAACAAACATTTTGGACTGGGGAAATCCGTGATTGCAACCTTCATACAACTGCATCTTTCCAGTCGAGCAACAACGCGCTACAAGGCTATGTTAAAGCCATCACAGAGCCTCGCGTCTCTCATAACAATGTTCCTTTTGCTGTCTGGAGACATCCACCAGTGTCCTGGCCCGCTTAACAACCAACAACAGGACCGGTCTACCACGTCCATGTACAGTAGGAGTACCATCGAAAACTTTCAGGTGCGCTCATTATGTAATATGTACTACACAAATGGGCAACAATCTTACTTGAGTGATCTTGTGTGTCAGACGACCGCTGTGGGGGTGCCGGCGGTGCCCGATGCGGACGTTGCGACCAGCTGGAGCCTGGAGCCGGGCATGGCTTGTCTGCCTGTGGGGAGTGGCGTGCGCTGTCTCGGCTGCGAGCGATTTCGGAGCGGTTGGGGGGGGGGTGCCGGCGTGTTGGGCATCCAGGACGCCTCGAGCCACTATGAGCCATCCTTATTGTTGGGGACTGCAGGTGATACCTCACCTACTAGCACCCCAAAGGAACATAAAGCTAACCAAAACAATAGTTCAACTACACCCGGAAGAGAAAAGTGCCAACATCGGAAATGGTACACAAACCCAGTTGTTGTAAAAAACAAGAAGTGGAAAATCTTCCAGACTGTTAACCATTCCAAAATAATATGAAACTCCAAAATGAAACCTAGGGGATTATTTGGGGGACATCTTAATATAAGAAGTCTTGTACCTAAGTCAGACCAAATTCAGCATATTTTAACAGAATCCAATCTTGACTATCTTAGCCTGTCTGAAACCTGGCTCCATGCAAATTCACCATCTGCAGCAGTTATGGTACCAGGCTATCAAATCTATAGACGAGACAGAGTGAGATCTAAAGGAGGCGGAGTCATGGTATATATAAAGAACAGCATTCAGTGTGAAGAGATAACCTTGGCAAACTGTGATTTAGAATACATTGCTTTAAAAATTATCTTATCACCTCAAATGTCATTTAGCCTTATTGTAATCTATCGCCCTCCGAACTCTAATATTGATTTTTATGAAAACTTACAAACTATATTGACAAACTGCAATTTTGACAAGGAAGTAATATTAATGGGGGATATGAATGTAAATTGGGAAGATAGATTAGCCAGGAAAAATCTTAAACAAATAACAGACCGCTTTGATCTTACACAACTAATTAAAGGGCCAACAAGAGTAACACAGTCCACTAAAACCCAGATTGACTTGATATTTAGCAATAGACCGGAAAGGATTACAAAATCTTTGAACATGTTCACAGGGTTATCTGACCACAATTTAGTACTTGTGGCCAGAAAATTTTCAAAAAAGAGATTCAGTGTTTGTACTGTTAAAGAACAGGAATCGTTCAGAATACCTAATAAAGACCAGGAAATCTTCAAAAATACAGTAAATAGTTTTAACTGGGACTCTTTGTTAACTGGAAAAGATGTAAATGAGGGAAGCAAAATACTTTCAAGCAAACTACAGTGCATTATTAAAGAATTTACCTGTAGGTTTACACACAGGAAAAAAAGAAGTAGCCTCCCATGGATAACAACAGATGTCCTGAAAAAAATTAAAGAGCGTGACCTTGCACTAAAGAGGGCCGTTAAGACAAAACTATCCCTCGACAAACAACACTTTGCTATGTTAAGGAATACAGTAACAACTATGTTACGAAAATCTAGGGCTAACTT
This sequence comes from Cirrhinus mrigala, assembly GCA_036247105.1. Taxonomy (NCBI): domain Eukaryota; kingdom Metazoa; phylum Chordata; class Actinopteri; order Cypriniformes; family Cyprinidae; genus Cirrhinus; species Cirrhinus mrigala. The sequence goes on along the minus strand of CM070008.1, from coordinate 1,749,762 downwards.
TTTTTTGACTATAATTAGTGAGGCAAGAGGTAACCCAAAGATAGTCTGGGACCAGCTGAAAATATTAATGGGGCAAAAATCTAAACCAAGAAAATCTCTTGAACTAACTGTGGATGGAAATCGCATTACGGATCCAGCTGCAGCAGCCGCAGTTTTTTAACCAGTTTTTTGTTGATTCGGTTGCAGCCATTGCAGAGGGCTTCCCTCCTGTAAATGTTGAGATGTGTAAAGCTCCATCAATAGAACCTAGTTTTGTTTTTAATCATGCAATTGAAACAAACACTGAATCAATTATAAGGACACTTAAACCGTCCAAATCTAAAGATGTGTATGGGATGGACACAACTATGCTTAAAAATGTCAGTCCAGCATTAGTCAGTCCCATCACAAAAATCATTAATCAATCCATAAGTCAAGCAGAGTTTCCAACCACATGGAAAACGGCCATTGTATCACCTATTTTCAAATCAGGAAACCCATAATCTATTTCTAATTACAGACCTATTAGTATTTTGCCTGTAATGTGTAAGATTCTTGAGAAATGGATATGTGAACAAATCAAGGATCACTTAACCAATAGCTCCTTTCAGCTTCATCCACTTCAATTTGGATTCCGATCCAACCATTCAACTGAGTCAGTTAATTGTCATCTCATTGAAAAAATCAAGTCACTACTTGATAGTAGTAACACTGTAGGTGCAGTCTTTCTTGACTTTAGAAAGGCATTTGATACAGTAAACCACCAGATTCTACTGGCCAAATTATTCACTTTTAATTTCTCAGACAGTGCTATAAAATGGATTCATTCTTATCTCTCCCAGCGCTCACAAACGGTCCGCATTGCTAATAGTCAGTCTGAGCCACTTTATGTGTCGACTGGCCTGCCGCAGGGCTCTATATTAGCCCCGGTCCTTTTTTGCATGTATGTTAATGACCTGCCATTGATATGTCCGGATGTTAATATTCAAATGTATGCTGATGACACAGTTTTGTATGTACACGGGTAGCTGTCAAACTTACAAATGCCATGGTCAAAATTACAAACTGGTTAAATAAATGCTGTCTGCAACTTAATGTTGCTAAAACTGTAGGTATGTTTTTCACTAAATCACATAAAGTAACCAAAGATGCAGACATTATAGTGTCAGGAGAAAAAATGCAAATTGTCCAAGAATTCAAATACTTGGGCATCCACCTGGACTCCGAACTCAATTTTAGGTCACACGTAAAGCAAACTTGCAAAAAAGTAAAATTTAATCTAGCTAACTTCCGATTTATTAGAAATTCCATGTCCGTCCAGGCCGCCAAAACATTCATGCACTCAATGATTTTTTCTCATTTTACTTATTGTTTAACAAGCTGGTCCCAGACTAACTCCACCATCTTGTTACCTTTACAGTCCTTATACAAGCAGACAATTAAAGTATTTGATAAGAAACCAAAACGCTTTCATCACTGCTCTATTCTATCAAAACACAGTCTTTTAAGTTGGGACAATCTTATTAAGTACACGAATGCCTGTCAGACATATAAAATCCTACATGGGGTGGCCCCATATCCCCTTAGTGAATTTGTCAGTCTCAGAACATCTACACACAGGATCACTCGAGGAGTGTCTAGAGGTGACTGTATTATTGCACTTAGAAAAAGTGCTTTTAGTCAGTCAGTTTTCTCTGTCAAAGCCTCTCAGGAATGGAACACCATCCCAACAGCAATCAGAGAAATCAACACATATAATTTATTTCGCTCTCACCTAAAACGTTGGCTGGTAAGTAACCAGACCTGTCAACACTAAAACACTGTTGCTGCCATCTTGTGTTTCACTTGTGAGTGCGTGATTCCTTTCTGACTATTGTAAATTCTTTTTTGATCTTGATATTAACAATTGCTTGTCATTTTAATATGCACTTGCAAATGTCTAACCTGCTTTATTAATGCTTGCTATTTATACTGCTGCATTTATGTTTTTACTAAACCTCTGCTGCTCTTGTTTTTATGTTTTTACTGAACTCTTTGCTGCTGCTCCTTGTGCTTTTCACAACTAATTTAATTTGAATCGCACTGTCTCTTTATGCTATTGCTGTCTCTACTGTAATCGACTAACATTGCGCTAACATGCCGTTTCTTACTGTTGTTTATCTGACTGTTTATAACATTTTATGCTTTTTTAGGGTGCCATTGTAAAACAGGCCTACAGGACAACAGATGAAAACTAGCCTTTGGCTAATTCTGGCATGTTACCGATGTTCTGTTTTTAATATGCGCTGTCCTGTTAAAAAAAAATAAAATAAAAAAAAATTACATAGTTTAACTACGAGAATCCAATTCAGAATTAAATTCAGTTCCAATTCAAATAAATACATAACATCAATTACTCAAAGATAAATCTAAGAGTGGGAGATGCATACCTGACCGCAGAGAGACACACAACAGCATGTGAGAGCTTTGGAGGCAAAGCTCCAGAGACTCTCACACAGGGTGTGGGGGTTCTTCTGAATACAGAATCCCCCCCATAATGTTTTGTAACTTTGCTTATATACCCAGACCAAAACAAACAAATCTTCCAATCAGTTGTAAAAACATAAAAGACCTTTTGGTTTGTCAGGAGATCTCGCGACCCAGGGTCACACCTGGCTGGAGATTCTCACCCGACCCTAAGGGGAAAACACACCCCTCAGCAGCAAAACACAATTCTACAAAAGTTTTTAATCTTTCTCATAATATAAGTGACTGCTATGAAATTGAGACCATTTTACCAAACGCACGGAGACCTTTGGAATGATACCAAACATGAAAGGGAAAATTCAACATATTCACAAAATGTAACACATGTAATATATGGACATTCTCATAGTGACTTTCAGTGGAATCTTTTGGGGGAAAAGTGTGAGATGCAGGGAGGGGAGAGGAGAGGGAGGAAGGGGGTTGTAAATGAGCAATAGGGGTGGTGTTGTTTGCCCTCCTTGAAGATCTCTTCTCCAGATTAGTTTTATTGTTTTGTTGCATGGTATCTGTTTTTGTCAGAGTTCCTGGACTTTAAATTCATGAGGAAATAATTTCACATCTTACAACATCTTGGAAATAAAATAAGCTTTCCTTTAATACCAAACGTCGGGTATCTTGCATACACATTAATAACTTTGTCTACCTAACGGGTTATACACACATTGGTTAGCTTCGTAGGTTACAATAAACACACAAAGCATATAAAAGACATAGACAGCACATAATTATGAATCATTTGCTCTACTAGTAACGGTAATAAATGATTGTCTTTTAGGATCGTTTGTAGAAGTTTGTGTATTCTTTGTTGGAGGGAAAGAACATTTGGACATATCCAAGAGGGGAAGAAAGGAATGTTGAGGAGAAGGTCAGGAGAGTGTCACGTTGTAGTGACCTACTTCTGGATCAACGTACAAGGGAATGGCCCTTCCCGGGGAATAGGCGAGGTGGGCTTGGATTGGAGTCGCAGGGGCCGTGGTAGTGGACACCAGGACGTTCTGGACCAGGCTAAGGGGTATTAAGTACAGTGGGATCCTACCCATGGCTAGGCTGTCGATTGAGGAGCTTACTTCTTGCAACATGTCGGCCATATGGGTGTTCAGGAGTTGTATCTGAGTTAGATCGCTTTGCACGACCAAGAACAGTTTATTGATGGATCTGATTGTTTGGTTTAGGAGATGATGGCTAAGAAAAACAGAGAAAGGGAGAAAAAGAAAACACAGAGAGACACAAGGACAGTAGGTTAGACAGGTTAGACAGGTTAGACAGTAAGGACGAGGTTAGACAGTAAGGACGAGTGTCGCATGTGTGAAACAGCTCCTCTCTGCTGGGTGAGTTTAGTCCCAGTGGTGCGGCAGAGGAGAGTGTCTAGATGATTTGTGTGGTGTGTGGAGAAGAGCGGTGTTTTCCTAGAAGGGAGGAAATTGTGTTAGTGGGGTGTGTGGTCTGGAGGTGTCGGTCTGTGTCAGCGGGTTTGGTCCTCCCCCTTTTCCTGTCGGTTGGAGCCCAGAAGTCTCTTTATCTGATTCCGATGGACCCATCGGAGGACTGGCTCGCTGCGCCCTTGTCTGATTCTGATTCGGTAGGCAACAGGCGAAAGTTTGTCCACAATCTCGTGGGGCCCCGTCCAGTGGGATGGAATTTCTTGGACAGGCGATGGGGAGTGTTCTGCCGTGGTTGGGCGAAACTGTAATACCACACTTTGTCTCCGACACTGAGTTCTTGGTAGGAGGCCTTTTGGTTGTAATAAGCTTTCCGGCCCTCTGCGCTTTTCTGGAGTTGTTGCTGCGCGAAGGAGAAAGTCATTCTCAGGTGTTGGTGCAATTCTTCCAGGTACTGGTGGGTGGTGTAGGCGGTGACGAGGTTCATCACAGCAGGTGTAATGGTAGCGTCATTTGTCGCCCCGTCATCATTTCGAACGGGGTACTCCGGTGGACCGGTGAGAGGTGGCCCTGATGGCCATCAGCACCAGAGGGAGCTTGATGTCCCAGTCTTTCTGATTGGCGGCTACATATTTTGAAATGCCAGTATGGATGAGGATTGTTTTAATTTAAAAAAAAAAAAAAAAAAAAAAAAAAAAAAAAGATAAAGAGAGCAGACTGCTTCGTATGTGCCGCGCGAGGACGGTTTGTTGTTGCGGCGACCGGAGCGCATCACTGGCGCGCAAGCCGCACTCAAAGTTCAAATTAGTTGAACTTTTGCCGCTGCGCTCTGAAGGGCTGCGCATTCCGTGTTCAGTGTGAAAGCCGCTTTTAGTCGAACACACCTAGTGCCGCAGGCTTATTGGCATTGCCGCAACTGACATTGACGAGATTAACCCCTTAGGTATCGAAGTTTGGTACTGAACGACAAGAGGTTTTTCGATACTCGATGGTATCGAGGCATTTCGGTCTGTGCCTAAAAGTATCGAACTCGATACCCAGCCCTAATTATAATCCCTTCCAGGTGTAAGAGAGAACAATGACAATATTGGTTTCTTCCCTGACAAGATTGACACCATACACCATTAAAATGCACTTTTAGATGGGGGTTACGACTGGCGACGCCACTCGGTTCTCCTGTTGGCCTGCTCTGGGTTTGGCTGGGTATGATCCCATGATGAGGAGGGAAGTAAGGAAGTGAGGGTCAGACAATTACAACACAAAACGTTCAGTTATGCAAATATTAATTAGACGTCTCTAAAGTTCTCTGCTTTTATGATCCTCACAGGTACAATCCCAAACACAGCAGCAGTGGTAGGATTAGGAGAGGACAGCTAGGAGGGAGAAGGAGAGGAGGCCCATAAAGGAATAACAATGTTTAATTTATGGATATTAAAGTTGCAAACCTTTAATGACTACTAATAATTATCACTTGTGGCGCTTTGTTAACTTTGGATTAAAGTGATTATGTTTAGGTTAAATCATCTGTATCATTGCAGTATAGAGGAGGAGACCATACTCATTTGTGAGTTTCGTTACACTCCAAGTTGGTAATGGTAGTCACCAAGTATTACAATTTGTGATGCCTCATCAAAATTTGATCAAAGTAAATTATAATTGCCTTAACCAGTACGTATCCTTGGGGTATGAGAAAACGTAATTATCAAATGACTGTGAAATTAAAGTGAAATTAAAAACGTCACAATTAGTAATGATAGTTGAATATTACTACTGAATGATGTTGCCATTGAATTTGTCAAGAGCCGTTAACATTAATCAATAGGTGTCATTACTATTATAATTGAATCAATCGATAAGCATCGTGAAAGTGTTGAGGGAGAAACCGTGATTAATCAAAGTTCAAATCAGTCATGATAGTTTTTGATCAATATTAAATGATGTTTGTCCAAATTGACCGAATTAATTGTAATTAAATGAATCAGTAAGTATCATTCCGGTATAGATAAAGAGAATTAAAAGAGTCAAACTAAAGCTGTGAACTCAGGAACGATAGTTAATGATTAATATTTAGTGACGTTGTCATTACCTCATAAGAGCATTTATATAAGTAATGAGAGGGCAATCATAATTAACGGTTGATAAAATTAAAGCTTATGGTTTACCTGATGGAGTAAACAAATAAAGGGGGAAAGGAAACCTTACACCCAAGTAATTAACAGTTAACTTTGAGATCGGTAATCAAACTTAGCTAACCTGAGAATCCCCGGGAGATTGTCTAGCTGTTTACACACTGGGACATGCAATGCAAATCAGTCTAGCATCGAACAAGGCCTTATAGGAGGAAAGGGGGAAAACGCTCACTTTTCTCCGTGTGCGCTTTAAGGCAACTTCTCTTTTGTCTCGGCGGACAGTTCTTAAATGTTAACTGCAGTTTAACTCTTTACGAGACAACTCGAGTTACTCTTCCATTCATTTAAACACACTGGCTGCCACAATAAAGTATACAGTAACATTACAAACCTTGTTTCTCTCTCTCTGATCTATCTTTCGGAAAAATAGAAAAGGTACAGCACAAAATGACTTGGTTTTTATGTTCACAAGTTAGATGTGCCTGCATTCTCTACCAAAATAATGGAGGGTTTTATTAGAGTAATTAGATCAAATTTAAATTATTCAATTGGGAATCGAATCCAAAGGATTTGGAATCGACTTGATTAACTGATTCAGAATTAGTAGTTTAAACTTTATCAACTGTTCGTCCACCAAAACGTTTAACTTAGTATATCTTACCAATTCTGGGTGTTTATATTATTCCCGTGGCCATCGGATTATAATATAAACAAAGTATTAGGTTGTTATTGTGAGCTAGGTAGCAAAATCTAAGGCACAGTCATTAACTTCGTAAACAGAAAAAAACAAGACAATGTTCTTTCCAATGAAACAAGAATTTATTGAACTACTCTAAGATACATGAACTAAACTACTAAAAATTACACACACATACACACACTCATACATGCATATGGTTTAAGGAATGAGAATTTATGGGGTTTGAAAGGAATCCCAAAATTTCTATTATCTGCTACTAGTTCTTAAATTGCAACCTGAGGAAACCACAAAAGCAGAGATTTATCCTTTAGCTGCTTAAGGAAATTTAGCACCAGTTCAGCAAGAGTTTAAGGAGACCTTGTTTTACTTGCGTTCGGGCTGCAACAGGGTTTTCCTCTGTGGGCTTGTCTATAGCGGAGGGAATTAGTGTCATTTTTGGCGGCCTGTTTTAATTTTAGTTTTAGTATAGTCTTTGTGTGAAGCTGTCATTTTAGTTTTTATTAGTTTTGGTCACGTTCATACTCTTTTTAGTCTAGTCAAGTTTCAGTCAACTAAAAGTCTGAGCATTTTAGTCTTATTTTAGTCAGAATTATCCATTAGTCTACAAAAACTGATGACATTTAGTCTAGTTTTAGTCAATGAAAATTGTATTTTAGTCTGACAAAACTAGCTACAGTATTTGGCCAACAAGGAATGCTTAGCAGTGTTGGGCAAGTTACTTCCAAAATGTAATACGTTATATATTACTAGTTACTGTCTTTTAAAAATAATTAGTTACATTACAATATTACTGTCTCTGAATTGTAATGTGTTATACTACTTTTAGAGTTACTTTTACCAAAATATCCACAGAAGTATGACTAGGCATTATAAAATACCAAAATGTAGTTTATTGCAGCTCATTATGCATCCAGTGGAGATTAACTAATCAATTCTTTTTCCGGCTCAGACTCCATTGGTTAAGCTTATTGGGCTGTCACGTGATGAACGAACGACTCAAACCCGAAAACTTGTCAGATAAGAGGTGAGGTTGAGCTAATCATAGACTAAAGACCCAGGTAAACAATGAATTAATCTTTTCTGTTTCTTATAGCATTATAGTTTTGTCTTGTTTGTAGTGTGATCAACGTTTGTGTAAGCAGTCCATATGTTAGGGAGGTAACACATAACATTTTAATTATATTTTGCTAAAATGAACAAAATGGCTTGAAAAAAGATTCCGAGTTGGTAAAATGATCCGAACTTCCCATCACTAGAAAGGCAGTGTTTGTTAGGAACATTTTGATTTTAACTGGGCCAACAAATTCACGTCAACATCTTGGAAATAAAATAAGCTTTCCTTTAATCCCGAATGTCGGGTATCTTGCATATACATTAATAACTTTGTCTACCTAACGGGTTATACACACATTGGTTTGCTTCGTAGGTAACAATAAACACACCAAGCATATAAAAGACATAGACAACGAGAAGGGTCTGGCTGCAGACATGCACCTGCACTCTCAGACACCTGCACTTCCGGAAGTGACGTCACTTGCAGTCGATTTTATTTTTACTTTATTTTATTTATTTTTTTAATTGAATCTCTCAACATTTTACAAAAGTAGCCAAGTGGTGAAGAGAAGAAAATAAACTAAATTGCCACTGGCAATCACCACCTGCACTCTAGGCTACCTGCAAGGTCACTTGCAATCCACACAAATGGTGCGTGTTGCCAATGGAGACAAGACGCTGTGGTCGTTAAACGATTAAAACTAATTTAATAGCATAACGTACAGGGTCCTGCAAGTCATTTGTAGGCAAACAAGACCCACAAATCCGTGGCCACAGAACAGCAGAATATGAATGCAATGCGCAAAGTCTCTCATTAAGCTTTTTCCTCCCGTAGAAAACCATTAACACTTGATATGGCTAAATGTATTGAGATACATTAAGTGCCATTAAATGATCAAATTTGTAATATAGTTTATTAATTTAATGTACTTCAAGGCAAGCATATGGCCATGAATGCGCAAACTTTCACTTTTATACTTGCCCAGCAAACGCTTAATTTGGCAAAACTCTGTATAGGCAAGCAGACGTGTCCAGAACGTAATGCGTTAAATAGACGTTTTCCTCATATAGAAAATCAATATAAACAAAAAACAAAGATATAAAACAGCTGTAGAGATTATTCTTTATGGGAAAACGTGAATGTACGCGGCGTTGCGTTTACTCTCGGCTCACCTGCTTGTGTGTAGTTGTTTTAATAATGAATAGGAGCATACAGAGTTTAGTCTTTATCATCTTAATCCATTATGCCACATTATGCCACATTATGCCACGTTTTACGAATTAAAACACTATATAGCTGTTGCGTAGTCGCTGCGTGCTGGATGGAACGAGACGAGAGACGCGATAACAAGTAACAATATTTAATATAAACTTCAGGTAGCACAAGCTGGAACAGGCAGGAACACAGAGCGATAATCCACACACGTAGAAACACTATTCAACAATAACATTAAAGACCGACAGGGAACTCAACATACAAACAGGCTTATAAAGGTAAACTAATTGATGCACACAGGTGAAGGGGATGACGCTAACGAGGGTAAAACCAAAGCAGACAGATCGACGGGGGGAAACAATGGGAGAAACCAAAGACATGAACAGACATGAATGTAACAATAGCCTATATATACATTATATTAATAAACTATATCGAATTTGATCTTTTAATTGCATCTTAATACATTGAGTCATATTAAGTGTTAATGGTTTTCTACGGGAGGAAAACACTTAATGAGAGACTTCTCTTGTTCATATTCTGCTTCATATTCATATTCGTTCATATTCTGCTGTTCTGTGGCCACGGATTTGCGGGTCTTGTTTTTATCTCCTACAGATGACTTGCAGGACCCTGCGTGTTATGCTAAATTAGTTTTAATCGTTTAACCAACACAGTTACTTGTCTCCACTGGCAACACGCACGATTTGTGTGGATTGCAAATGACGTCGCAGGTAGCTGAGAGTGCAGGTGCCGATTGCGAGTGACATTGTAATTTCGTTTCTTTTTTCTTGTCTTCACCATCTGGCTACTCTTGTAAAATGTTGAGAGATTCGATTAAAAGAATAGTAAATATATAAAATAAAGTAAAAAAATAAAATAGACTGCAAATTACATCATTTGCAGAAGTGCAGGCCTCGAGAGTGCAGGTGTCTGAGAGTGCCGGTGCATGTCTGCAGCCAGACCCTATTGTAGACAACACATGAATTATTTGCTCTACTAGTAACGGTGATAAATGATTGTCTTTTAGGATCGTTTGTATAAGTTCATGTATTCTTTGTTGGAGGGAAAGAACATTTGGACGTATCCGAGAGGGGAAGAAAGGAATGTTGAGGAGAAGGTCAGGAGAGTGTCACGTTGTAGTGACCCGCGTACCCTGCGGACGGGACGTGTCAATGTAAATCTGTCTTTTCATGTTTATTCGATTACCAATGCATGCATAGCTGGTCACCAGTTGCCCTAGCCATCTGTTTTAGATTCCCAGCAGCTTTAGATTCCCCTGGAACGTAGTGATGCTGTTTCTCTTTTGGCGATTTGTTCGATAGAGGCCTTACAGAAGTTAATGTTTATTAATATAAAATGTACTTGGCGCAAATCCCACGAGATTGCTGGCAAGTATGATGTAACCGTACAAAAATATGAAATATATTTATTTGACACCAAAGCCCTGACACTTTTTTCAAGTTATATGAACAGAAAAAGTTTTATTTGACAAACTCCCTGCGATTGCTGACAGGTATCTAAAGTTAATATTTATTAGCGTCCTGGGGTAGGCTAAGGCGCCGGCGGGAGCATTCGCATATTTTCCAGATGACAGCAAAAAGAACTTGAATTGCTCCCTCAATTTTGATTGGACACATAAAAGTAATACATCACCAGAATCTGTAAAGGGTTTACTTTTATTTGGGTACACTCACATTATCAACAACTGTTTGTGATTTTTTTTAAATAAAGAAAATATACAGGGTGTCCTTTCAGTCTTCTCAGTCTCCGTGAATATCAAGTTGAAATGCGTCACTAAAATGAACTAAAACTCAGCGAATACATGACACACAAACATGAGACATACATCTATAGAAAGCTTGAAATGTCTACTTTTAAATGAAATAAGTTTAATCGAAAACACATATTCTGTGTTTAAGTAATCCGTATGAAACCAATGCCATGTCCTGTTTTTCCCATCGGAGCTCATCATCTCTAATTAGATCACAACCACGCGCTGTGCGGCGCTATTGCTATTACTAACATCCACGTGAGAGACGCGCGACATGACCGCCCACATCAACTCGTAAACAAAGCAGCAAGGTGTTTGTGTCGGATACTTCGTTTTTGGAAGAAGGCGCTGAGAGGAATATTTACTCCAGATGAGGACGAGCTGAGAGGAACAGGCTAAGCTTATTTCACAAACAGAACGCGAGCGCGGCTACAGGCAGCTGACGAGAGGATCTCTTATACAGTGTAAGTAATGTTTCTTATTGGCATTAGATAATGTGTTGTTGTGACAAACTTGAATGGATTTGCTAGTTGGACTTTTTCAAAACTATAATTCCTGACTAAAATGTGTAAAATCGAGTGCAACATTTTGAAATATCATAGGCAACATTTCAATGGATCTGTAAGACGTCGGAATGTTTTGTTTCATTAACAAATTGACATAAAAGTAGGGTTTATGTTTAGATGATATAAAAGTAATGTCTAAGAATGCTTAGACCAGTCTTCACTGTTGATACTCTGTCTGCAAATATCTGCTCAAACGTGTACATAATGTGCTTAATAATAATTTAGTTTCTCAGATGTTGTTTTTGTATAATAATAAATAAAAAAGTGTGCATATGATAGCTATAAAATCACATGGCCAATATTAGTGATTGCTAATGTAACAATATAGTTGCTCCAGGCCTATCAACATGCTCACTGATTTATTCATTTATTTATTTATTTTAGTGACCTGATACCTATATGAATATTTTTGGGATAGAAATTATAGAACTAATGCTTTTATTTAGCAATGATGCTTTAAATTTCCCCTGATATTAACATGCTCACAGATGTTTTTTGTTTTGTTTTAGTTGTTAGTGATCTGATACCTGCACAACAGATGAATCCTGCAAACGTTCCCTCTGGGAGCACTGTACCAACATCACATCTTCAACTACACTGATATTCTATTGGTAAAACAAGTTCCTTGACCACTGATGATGAGTTTTGCTAGTACTTAAATATCAGGTATGATTTACTTGTTTTACTTGTTGAACAGAATTCAGAAAACAGTTTTCAGGAATTACACACCGTCTGTTAACATCTCTGTGGTTAGATCAGTGTGCTTAATAATGTGTCTTTGACCTTCATAATGCAAGGCTCTCAAGTCTCACGCATTCACCGTGAGACACATGCATTTCAACCAGTTCACACGCTCTCACGCCACACCTTGTATTTCTCACACTAAGAAGTAAGGGATAGCTTGTCCCACTATACAGTGGTGGACAGTAACAAAGTAGTTGTACAGTTGTTACTGTACTTAAGTACATTTTTCAAGTATCTGTACTTTACTGGAGTAATTTTATTTTGAGTAACTTTCACTTTTACTTCACTACATTCCAAAGCGTAAGATCGTACTTTTTACTTCACTAAATATCATAAAACATATCGGTACTTCTTATAATATATCACATGCTCCGAGACGCAGAAGCCGTGTCTGATTCATGAACAGATTGATTCTTTTCAATGAACCTGTTAAATCGATTTGCAAATCGCACCAAACGATTCATTCAAGAATTGGAATGATCCGATTGCAGCTGTTCACGAGTCGACAACTCATTGATTCATATGATCCATTTAGAGTGAGTCTCCAGTGAGAACTGGGAGATCTTGTGAGTGTGCGCGTGACCGATGCTGCGAAAAGTAAGTTACTAATGTCGAATTTTAGGATTAATTATTGTAACTGAAAACCATATTTAGGTCAAAACTGTCCGTTGTTTGTAAATTAAATCTGCTGTAAAGGGTGATCTGTCTAAGCCCACTGAAATGCTTGAATTCAGACATATCAGCACAAGTGTCTATATTTTAGGTCAAAAAACGAAAAATTTAAATAACACAGATTAAATAAAATAACCCATGCACGTTCATATTCCCCGCTGCTGTAGCAGTTTTATTAAAACGCTACGCATTAAGCCCTATGTGACGTCTTTTTTTATATCGTTTATCAACAGTATAAAATGTTATATTGTTTGGATCAACTAGCTGAGTAGACAGATAAGAATGTTTATTCATAACCATCCTGAAAATAAGTAAATATTGTTAGCTGATGCTAACTGTCTAGTTAACAAGCTTGCTGGTGCTAAGTTGAGGTAATTTTAGATATAAAGTCCAAATATTTTTATTTAACCACCTAGACTGATTACATCTGAGGGAAAAAGAAAGGATGTGATTTTCAGAACATGGTAACTACAGCAATTATCAAATAGGAAGTGATGCCCTCACCTGGCATTTGTCCAGGGGTGTTTTTACACCATAGACAAGGTTTAAGAACTGTGACCTTATGCAAAACAACAAGCTTTAAAACACGTTTTTCTTCCTGGTGAAAATTAGATGGTCCATCAGGTACATCACAGTGCAAGCTTCACAGTGAACATTGCTACATCACTCTCGTCAACGTAGTCCATATCAACAACAAACATTTTTTTTTATTCCATATAGTGGTTATTTTGGGAAAATCCCAGGTATTTTGAGCAGTAGGATTATACAAAAATGTGTGCTAATTATTAAATTAAGTAGCCTATATAAAATTGCAAAATAAATTTATCAGTACTTTTTTTTTTTTACTTAAGTACATAAAAAAACCTGGTACTTTTGTACTTTCACTCGAGTAAAATTTTAAAAGGAGCACTTTTACTTTTACTGGAGTAATATTTTATTATATGTATCTGTACTTTTACTCAAGTACTTGATTTGCGTACTTCATCCACCACTGCCGCTGTATAATGTTAATGGACGAGGCGCAGGCTTGCAGGCGGAGTTCATAGCTGTCTTGAAAGTTAAATGCCACCTACCAGCAAATATCAGAAATTAGAATGTTTTGTTTTCGGGCTTCAGTCACGTTCGTCACTTGGCAACATGGACGTGCAAACACGGGACGAGGCAAGTGGTGGAATCATTAGCTCTCCAACAGTTTTAACTAAGTTTTGGCTACTGCAAACTAATAAAAGGACTAGACAATTGGATGCACATCACAGAGCTAATGCTACAGGAGCTTTTGTGCTTAAAAAGGATACAAATGTTTATTTTCCAAAAAAAATGACCGATCGTTTCACTAGATTAGATAAGACCCTTCTTCCTCGGCTGAGATCGTTTAGAGCCCTTTGAAGCTGCATTTAAACGGCATTTTGGAAGTTCAAAATCGGGGCACCTATGAAGTTCATTATATGGAGAAAAATCCTAAAATGCTTTCCTCAAAAACCATAATTTCTTTACGACTGAAGACAGAAAGACATGAACATCTTGGATGACAAGAGGGTGAGTAAATTATTTGTAAATTGTGGTTCTGGAAGTGGACTTCTCCTTTAACCGTACAGTTGCACTCAACACTAATAACTGTCAGACTTAGAAAATCCTTCATCACTTGAATTAAGATTATGATATTAATTTTAAAGCACAGCCACCACAAAATCAGACTTTAGCACCTAGGTTAGGTTAAATACAGATATAAAATCAGAAAATATAGTTTAATAGCTATGATACCATTTTTATAATCAAATCCTTGCAAAGCTATGACTGGAAACACTGGCATCTAACAATGCAGTAAAACAGTTAATCTTAAAAAAATAAAGCATATATATGTAAACCCAAACATGGAAATAAATCAGTTATTAAATAAGCATGTGTCCTATTTTGTGTCCTAAACCTCTGAAACATTTTGTCTCATATTTTAGAGCAGTCAATGCAATTTGGGATAGAAATTAATCAAATCTGTGTGAAAATACTCAGATGTAACCCCCTTTTGTAATTTTCATAAGTAACTTTAATTTAACTATACATTGTTTCTCAGTAAATGTAGCAGATTAGTTACAATTATTTTGTAATTAAATTATGTAATTCCATTACATGTAACTAGTTACTTTATTAAGTTTGAGCCCCTACCACCGTCATCAAGGCATCCGTATGTGCAACAAACACTTGCAATACAAAATGTCATTCATAAGCTGAAATATGTACTCTCTCTCTTACACACACACAGCTTGACATGCTCAGGGCAAGTTCTGCAATACTGTGTGTGTAGGCCTACAGTATGTACATTCAGCGCTGCTGTTCATTTGCGGCCAAATTTTTTTTTTTTTTTTGATATATTTTGAAATATACAAGACATTTTATTTATTTATTTATTTTTTTCATGAATTTGACTTTAATCAAACTCACCAGTTGTGTCACACGTACCAGATCACGTGAGGTCACGAGGACCCGGAAGTAACTTCACGCAGGTATTTAAGCAGGAAGCAGGTGTTGTTTTGCACCAGACATTGAGTTCATGCTCGACTCCACGTCAGGTCCCTCCATCGCTTCAACTCACGTGAGTAAACTCTCTGCTCTTCGGAGCGCTTATTTGCCTGTCTGTGTGCGTGTGAGAACGCGGATTTCTTGGTGGAAATCTCTACTCCTTATCAGAGCGTTCTCAGACCAACTGCGTGATTTACCTGCTCACTCGTGCACATCCGCGTTTGAGTTTTCCGTCACGCTACAAGGGGACTCGTCTCGGCCAAACACTTCTTGTCCAGCCTCCGTGACAGAATGTCTGGTCCCGAAATGGTCCCGGCGGATCTGGAGCAACTGTGGGGTGTGATCCAGCAGCAGTCCGGGGAAATCATTAGTCTGAGGCAGGAGTTGGTGGGGCTTCGGGCGGACGCGCTTCGCGCCGAAACCGCGAGTCTTCGGGCGGAGTGCGGGGTTCTCCAGTCCGACCTCACCGCCCTGCAATCGGACTATGATGACCTGGCTGCCGCACAGATTGCCCCCGCAGAACCAGTCCGTCCCGCCCTTCAAGCTAAGATCGCACTACCGGACAAATGGGATGGGTCCGGAACCCGGTGTGATGTTTTCCTCACTAACCTCTCACTGTTGTTTGAGTTCCAGCCAGCACGATATCCCTCCGACCGCAGCAGGATCGCTCTCCTCATCTCCCTTCTCACCAAGCAGGCACTGAGTGGGCTGCGGCGGTCCTGAAAGCTGACGGGATCGCCGCATACTCATATCCTGAGTTCACCACCCAGCTCAGGGCCGCCTTCCAACACCCTGAGAGCGAGGTGGAGGTGGATTCCCGTCTATACCACCTGAGGCAGGGCGAGCACAGCATCAGCAAGTACACAATGGATTTCCGCACACTCGCCGTTCAAACGCAGTGGAGTGACGTGGCCTATTGCGCCTCCCCAGATCACCACCGTGCAATCTGCCCTTTGCGTCCGGGAAAAGGCCAGACCAGGTGAAGAGGGGGAGGTCTTCATCTGGTTCCGCTACCACCAAATCCTACCCTGCTGGTTCCCGGCTGCTCCTTCAGGTATCAATCCTCATGGGCCACCGACGGATCGTGACCACCGCACTTGTTGACTCAGGTGCGGCTGGGAGTTTTATCGATCAGGCTTATGCTGCCCAGTTGGGGATTGAGACTGAGGTGTTATCCCAGCCTTTAAACATCACAGCCATCGACGGTCGCCCCCTCAACTTCAGCCCCGTCACCCAACGCACCAAAGAGCTTCATCTCCAGATCGACAACCACTCTGAAAAGATCCATTTCTTCATCACCAAGATCACGTCACCGCCGGTCATCCTGGGGCACCCATGGCTCATTATGCACGATCCTTTCATCTCCTGGACCACCAACAGAATTGTCCACTGGGCGGCGACCTGTCAGGAGCTCTGTCTCCAGGCGAAGGCTGGGACGTGTTCAGGGGAGTCCGAGGTCCCCGATGTCAAGCTGGATGAGATCCCCGTTCCGTACCGCGATCTGGCCGAGGTCTTTAGTAAGAGACGTGCCGCTCGCCTACCACCTCACCGCCCCTACGATCTTGCTATTGATCTCGTGCCGGGCGCGGTACCTCCCCGCGGCCATCTGTACTCCCTGTCGGCCACCGAACACCAGGCGATGGAGGAGTACGTGGCTGAAGGACTCCGGGCCGGCACTATCCGTCCTTCCAGCTCCCCGGCGGCCGCGGGCTTCTTCTTCGTGAAGAAGAAGGACGGGGGTCTCCGTCCTTGTGTCGACTACCGGGGGCTCAACCAGATTACGATCAAGAACCGTCATCCACTTCCTCTTACCAACACCGCCCTGGACGCCCTCTCTGGTGCCCGCTTCTTTACGAAGCTGGACTTACGGAGCGCGTACAACTTGGTCCGCATCAGGGAGGGTGATGAGTGGAAGACGCCCTTTATAACCCCCACTGGTCACTACGAGACCCTGGTTATGCCGTTTGGTCCCTGCAACTGTCCTTCCGTATTTCAACAGTTCATCAACGACGTTCTCCGGGACATGCTGGGTAGGTGGTGCTATGCCTATTTGGACGACATCCTCATATATTCGAAGACGCTCGAGGAACACACCCAGCATGTCCGAGCAGTGCTTCGGAGGTTGCTGGCCCACCAGTTGTACTGTAAGTTGGAGAAATGTGCCTTTCACCAGCACACCACCACATTCCTTGGTTTCGTAATATCCTCTCAGGGTGTGGCCATGGATCCCCAGAAGCTGGAGGCTGTGCGTTCGTGGCCCCTACCTACGTCGCTCAAACAGCTGCAACGTTTTCTGGGGTTCGCCAATTTCTATCGGCGATTTATCCAGGGCTTCAGCGCAACTGCAGCACCCCTGACTGCTCTCACCAAACCTTCACGGAGAGATTTCCAACTCACCCCAGAAGCCATCCAAGCCTTCAAGAAACTATGCCTCCTGTTTACCACCGCTCCGGTCCTCATCCATCCCAACCCGGCTAAACCTTTCGTTGTCGAGGTGGACTCTTCCGATGTGGCCGTAGGAGCGGTCCTCTCACAACACGGTCCAGACGAGAAACTACACCCCTGTAGTTTTTTCTCGAGAAAATTCAATCCCACTCAGCAGCGTTACGGGGTAGGGGACCGTGAACTGTTGGCCATCAAGTGGGCTCTGGAAGAGTGGCCTCACTGGCTCCAGGGCGGCAGTGACCCATTCACCGTCTGGACCGATCACCAGAACCTCACTGTCATCCGCCAGACCAAACAGCTTAACCCCAGGCAGGCGCGGTGGGCATTATTCTTCGAACACTTTAACTTCCACCTCTCCTACCGGCCCGGTTCGAAGAACGCCAAGGCGGACGCCATCTCCCGTCAACACCAACGTGACGCCACCACCTCGGAGCCCGCGCCTGTCCTGCCGCCTCACATCATCTTGGCTCCTCTCCAGTGGGGGTTAGAAGAGAGAGTCCGCCAGAGTCACAGACAGGAACCCCCTCCACCTGAAACACCCACTGGACGACTCTTTGTGCCCGACCATCTACACAGAGAAGTTCTCCAGTGGGGGCACGATTCCACTTTGGCAGGACATCAGGGGGTCCAGAGGACCACCTCCTTTATCGACAGGGCGTTTTGGTGGAGGACGTTGAGGAGAGACGTACAGGAGTACGTCCAGGCATGTACCATCTGCGCTCGCTCCAAGACCACCAACTCACCTTCTACCGGCGAGCTGCAGCCCCTCCCCATCCCCAAACGCCCCTAGAGCCACATCTCGGTCGATTTCGTCACTGGACTCCCTGAATCTCAAGGCAAGAACACCATCCTGACCATTGTGGATCGCTTCTCGAAGGCTGTGCACCTGGTGGCTCTCACCGGACTCCCCTCTGCCAAGACCACCGCGGAGCTTATACTCGAGCACGTAGTCCGCTTGCATGGGTTTCCCAAGGACATCGTCTCGGACAGAGAGCCCCAGTTCACGGCCAAATTCTGGCAGGCCTTCTGCCGTCTGGTCGGCACCACCTCCAGTCTATCATCCGGTTTCCATCCTCAGACTAACGGCCAGACGGAGCAACAGTTGGCCCGCCGGTGCTGGCGGCTATGGAACCACGCCCGGACTGCCATCCAGAAGGCCAATCAACGGTACACTACCCAACACCGCCGCCGGCACCCTCCGGGACAATTGTTCCATGTTGGTGACAGGGTCTACCTTTCCACCCGCAACATCAATTTGAAGACAGACTCAAAAAAGCTCACTGCACGCTTCATCGGACCCTACAAGATCACCCACCGGCTAAACCCTGTCACCTTCCGGCTCCAGTTGCCTGCCTCCCTCCGGATCCATCCTGTATTTCACCAATCCCAACTTAAACATGTCTTCTTCTCCCCTCTGTCTCCCCAGGTCACTGCTCCTCCCCCGGTCCGGATCATCGACGGTGGTCCTGCGTACACCGTACGGCGGATCCTTGATTCGCAAACCCGTGGCCGTGGCACCCAATATCTTATAGATTGGGAAGGCTACGGTCCGGAGGAGCGTTCTTGGGTTCCCGGGCGGTTTATCCTGGATCCCACTCTCATCCAGGACTACCGTCGTCGGGTATCCTCCGCCCCGGGACCGTCTGGTGCCGGTCCTGGAGGGGGGGGTACTGTCACACGTACCAGATCACGTGAGGTCACGAGGACCCGGAAGTAACTTCACGCAGGTATTTAAGCAGGAAGCAGGTGTTGTTTTGCACCAGACATTGAGTTCATGCTCGACTCCACGTCAGGTCCTTCCATCGCTTCAACTCACGTGAGTAAACTCTCTGCTCTTCGGAGCGCTTATTTGCCTGTCTGTGTGCGTGTGAGAACGCGGATTTCTTGGTGGAAATCTCTACTCCTTATCGGAGCGTTCTCAGACCAACTGCGTGATTTACCTGCTCACTCGTGCACATCCGTGTTTGAGTTTTCCGTCACGCTACAAGGGGACTCGTCTCGGCCAAACACTTCTTGTCCAGCCTCCGTGACAAGTTGTTATAGTTTCTATTTTGTGCTGGTCAATTATAAACAACAACTCAAATTTAACTTCTAGCAAAAACTTGAGAGAATTGCATAGGGCAGAAGGGCTCCTCTCCTAACAGATATAATCTCACTCCAAACTTTTTTTTAAACTTGAGAGCCCTGATAATGTATGTTTATATTATACTGTGTTGTAAATAAAATACAAAATACAATAAAACCCCAATCTCTGAATCTTCTCACATTGTTTCTTACCTGACAGTCAGTCTCATTGATGGGCCATTAGGGGAGGGCCTTTTGTCTCTCAGGTGTGAATCACTAAATATTCAATGGCCATTGTCCCTTGCATATTCCCTTTCGATCACAAAACACGTCTTTGAAAATTTAAATAAGTATACTGTTTTTTTGTGAACGACTGAATGAGATGATTTTCACATCATTTTGTAGAAAAAACTTTAGCCTACCCCACCCATGTCTCAAAAGTCTTGTGCACGAATGTTCTGAATGTGTTTCACGGCCTTATTTCAGTGGCTTAACAATTTTAGTTTTTCACTAAATTAGATTTCAGCCATTAATATATTTTTAAGATACTGAAAAAAGCACAAATGTCAGGGCATTTCAAAACTTCTCCAGGGCCCCAAAACACCCTCAGACCCCAGAGGGTTAATATAAAATGTTTTTGACGCGAAACCTACGAGATCGCTGGCAAGCATGATGCAAAAATATGAAACGTATTTATTTGACAAAAAAACCCTGACACTTTTTTCAAGTTATTTTATATGAACAGAAAATGTTTTTATTTGAGAAACTGCCTGCGATTGCTGACTGGTATCTGAAGTTAATGTCTATTAATATAAAATGTATTTGACGCAAAACCTACAAGATCGCTGGCAAGCATGATGTAACCATACAAAAATATGAAATGTATTTATTTGACAAAAAAGCCCTGACACATTTTTTTTTCCAAGTTATATTATATGAACAGAAAATGTATTTATTTGAGAAACAGCCTGCGATTGCTGACTGGTATCTGAAGTTAATGTCTATTAATATAAAATTATTTGACGCAAAACATACAAGATCGCTGGCAAGTATGATGTAACCATACAAAAATATGAAATGTATATTTTTGACACCAAAGCCCTGACACTTTTTTTTCCAAGTTATTTTATATGAACAGAAAATGTTTTTATTTGACACAAACTGCCTATGATTGCTGACAGGTATCTGAAGTTAATGTTTATTAATATAAAATGTATTTGACCCACGTGATCGCTGGCAAGTATGATGTAACCGTACAAAAATATGCAATGTATTTATGTGACACCAAAGCGTTTAAGGGACCATTTGAAACATTGTATTGACGATGCAGAAAGTTTATGTTCAAAGGAGTTTTTATCATGTTTGGATAGTTTTGGATTGCAGCAATTTATTAAGGTGCCTACTCATTCAAAAGGTCATACTTTGGATTTGGTCTGCTGTTCAGGTGTGATCCCAGATAATTTTATTACTTCCGATTTATCATTGTCTGATCACATGTTGGTGTCTTTTAATGTTGTTTTATCTATATCTAAGTCTAATCTGAGCCGTACCATTACTTTTCGCAATATTAAGAACATTGATGTCTCAGTGCTCACAGAATGTTTTTCCACACTTCTATGTATCAACTACCCTTGGACTCTTGATGATTTAGTCCAGCATTACAATTACCATCTGCAAATGATCCTTGATGTTTGTGCTCCATTGAAAACCAGGAATGTTTCCTTTGTCAACTCTGCACCCTGGTTTACATCCGAACTTCGTCATCTAAAAGTCAAGGGTCGTCGATTGGAGCGATTATGTGCTAAGACAAAATCACTTTTTTCTTTGCTTAACACTATTTTAAAGCCAACTGAGTTTTCAAATTCTCATACTTATTCTACTGAATTGTGTGAAGAATTTATGCTCTTTTTTAATAAGAAAATTGAATTAATTCATCAGCAAATGGTTCCACCTAACTCTGATTGTAACACTTCCTCTGGTCAAGTATTATCTTTATCTTGTGTTTCTACCTTTTCTACCTTTAAATTACCTACTGTAGAAGAAGTATGTTGTATTGTACAAAAATCTAAATCTGTCACGTGTCAGCTGGACCCATTACCGACTAAAGTTGGCTTACCTTTTCTTTCTTCTGTAATTACAGACATCATGCATGCTTCACTTTTTTCTGGTATTGTTCCTACTGGTTTTAAAACTGCAGTGATAACCCCTATTCTTAAGAAACCAGGGCTTGATTCAAGTAATTTTGACAATTATCGTCCAATTTCCAATTTGCCATTTTTGTCTAAAATTCTTGAAAAGATTGTTGCTTCCCAGCTTCGTAGTCATCTTTCCGGTAACCATTTATTTGAACGGTTCCAGTCTGGGTTTCGTTCTTTGCATAGTGTTGAGACCGCACTTATAAAAATATCAAATGATTTATTATTAGCTGCCGATTCTGGACTTTTATCAATTCTTATACTTCTGGATCTTAGCGCAGCATTTGATACCGTCTCACACACTATATTATTAAACAGATTGGAATCTATTGGAATTACTGGTAGAGTCCTTTCTTGGTTTCGTTCTTATCTTATAGACCGGACACAATTTGTACAACTTAAACAGTTTCAATCAACCACTACTCCAGTTGTCACTGGTGTTCCACAGGGCTCTGTTTTGGGACCACTTTTGTTTCTTATTTATCTTCTTCCTATAGGCACCATCTTTAGGAAATATGGTATTCAATTTCATTGCTACACAGATGACACCCAACTTTATCTCTCCTCTAAACCTTCTTCAACATTTCTCCCTTCTGCTCTTGTTGAGTGCCTCGAAGAATTAAAAGTTTGGTTTTCAAGTAATTTTCTCAAACTAAATAATAGTAAAACACAAATTCTTCTTGTTGGTACAAAAACTATATTAGGTAAGTCAAACATTTCTTCTGTTTTAATTGATAATTTTAATGTTCCATTGTCCAATCAGGTTAAAAGTTTGGGAGTCATCTTTGATCAAACATTGTCTTTTGAAGCTCATATTAATAGTGTTACTGCAGTGTTGTCGCAGAACGCATTCTTTCATATTAGGAATATCAATCGTTTACGTCCCATTCTTTCAACGAAGAGCACGGCTACTCTTGTGCATGCTCTTGTAACTTCAAGAAATTATTATTGCAATGCTTTATTTTACGGGCTTCCTTCAAACGCACTCCAGAAATTACATTTGGTACAAAATGCCGCTGCTCGGGTTATATCCAAAACTTCTATTTCCCAACATATCACTCCTGTCTTACAAAATTTGCATTGGCTTCCAGTTAAATTCCGTGTAAATTTTAAAATTTTACTTTTAACTTATAAAGCACTCAACAACTTGGCACCTCCATATCTTTTGGATCTTCTCCATGTACAAATTCCATCACGTAACTTAAGGTCTTCTTCGGCAGTTACTCTTGTACTTCCACGTACACGGACAGCTTCTATGGGGTCACGAGCTTTTGGTTATGCGGCACCTTTTTTATGGAACGCACTTCCTGCTGAGGTTCGCAACAGTTCAAGTCTTCCAGTTTTTAAATCTCGTCTAAAAACATGTTTGTTTAGGCAGGCTTTTATGTGATTTTATCTTGTCTGTTGCATTGTTTTTGTTTGTTTTTTAATTATGTAATTGTTTTATTTCTGATTGTAAGGTGTCCTTGAGTGCCATGAAAGGCGCCTTTAAATAAAATGTATTATTATTATTATTATTATTATTATTATTATTATTATTATTATTATTATTATTTATGTTCTTGATGTAAGACACATACATGAATTATGTTATAAAATGCCAAAGATGTTTGTGTAATCTAATCTGCAATTTGATTTTTGTTTTCTGTGCCTTGACCATTCTGCACTGAGTGGGTTTACATGTTGCAATCAGGAAGTCGCGAATATTTGTGCTTAAATTATCCTTCTCGGACACCGTAGTGATCAGGTGGGCCAGTAAGCTTAATAAGATGGCGGGCGGACATGAATGAGAGTCGCTGATTGTTTGAGCCTATATCGTTTTAATGTGGATTTTATACTTTGTATCACTTTGAAATGGACTTGACACACGTCTGATGAGGACGAAAGGATTATGATGTTTGATTTGCATTCCTTAGAGAGCGTAGCGAGGTATGTTGATTGTAATTAAAGAAATATATGTCTGAATGAATGTTTGTTGTGTAATGTAACCAATTGTTGCACTTTCTTATGCAGTTTAACACGTTTATTGTATGTTAATGCAGTTTTGACGGTGCTGTGGGGTATTATGACTCGCTTCAATGTGTGAAGAATAAAGATGCTGTTTGAGTACATCGCGCTGTTGTGTTGAATTAAGGAGACCTCACACATCGATCAAGGCTCTCGGATCCAAGGGACTGCTACAGTGAAAACTCAACGCTACATCTGGGTTGTTAGCTACGCTACAAGTTTTTCTTCGAACTGTTGGAGAACTGCCGTTGGTTGCTTCACGTAATTAGGCAAGACCGTAAATCGATAAGCTAAGCAGTGACTGCAGATGCGGTGAGAGACCTTTTAATGAATATGAAGTAAATCATTGTATGTCGAATTCAATTGTTATTGTGATATTCTGACTGAGTTAAATTATAGGCTCAAATGTTTGAAAATGAAGTGTTGTTCTAAATGCGATGATTATTCATGAAATGTTAAATGATTTATTCCATTCTTGAATTTGAAACTGTTCACAGCCTTGTTGAAGTTCCTTTGAATAGGCCATTTAAAGGTGTTAAGCAGTTCATTTTTTTTTTTTTTTTTTAAGAAGTTGAAGCTGATAACTCATTGTTGGGGGAAAAGAGAAATTATGCTGACTGGGAAACCTTAAGTCTTGTAGAAGAATCTTTTAACAGGAAAAGCAGATGAGAAGTTCACTGTCAGGCAGAAAATTCGCTCTAGTTCTCGTGAACGACAGCTTACAGAGAAAGATAAACAAATGCGTGAACAGGAAGCGAAAAAAAAACGTTTAAAGGCATTTTTGAGAGCTTATGAATCCTGGAAGAAGGTGGCTAGAGAAGCTAGGATAAGACTTAAGGGATTTTGTGTGAAGGATGACCTTGATAATATAAATCAAACTGTTCAAGGTTCAAACTTATGAAGTTCTTCAGCGTAATTCTCTTAGCACCTTAGATATTGTGATATAAGTGGATGCTTGTATAATACACTAACTACAGAAATATGTGATTTTGTTTCTAAATGGTTTGAAGTTGGCCTAGATCAAAGAAGACGTTGAAAAGCAAAGAGTGCGAAGGATTTTAAATAAAGATAAATATAGATCAATTTTTGGCAATACAAACACAGAAAACGTCATGTCTGAGAAATTAGACAGTCAATCTAAAGCCTCTAAAGCCTCTAGTAAGCAAGTAGATGCAGAAGCGGATCTTGCAGCTAAATCGGAACAAGCAAAGTCCATGCAGGAGATACAAGCTTAGGCAGTTAAACTTAGTAAACTTGAAAGCGAACAGAAACTTCATCAGTCACAGATGATGGCAGAAATGAAACGAAAGCAAGCTGAAATTGAACTGAAGTTAGAAGAGGAGAGAACAAAGTTAAGAATGATGCAAGTGGATATGGAAGTTAAGGTTGCTGCAGCTCGAGTTCGAACATATAATCAAATTGAAGATGGTGTAATGAGAGAACCTAGTACAGATACTTTCACTGCTGGAACAACTTTGGATGCACATTTAAATGGACGAACAGCAGTGGCTTTACCTCAATCTCACAGTATATCCCAGAACGTAACTGCTGATTTGGCTGAAGCAGTTGCAGGCTCATTAAGCTTGAATCGTTTGCCTGTTCCTGAACCAATTGGGTTTGCTGGTGAAGTTTGCAGATTTTAAGATGTCATTCACAACTTTGATTAATAGAAAACCTATCCCTGTTAGTAAAAAGATGCTGTATTTGAAAAGTTATCTTACAGGAGAAGCACGTAAAGCTGTGGAGGGATTCTTCTATCGGAGCTCCGAGGGTTCATATGAGAGTGCCTGGTCAGTTTTAAAGGACAGGTATGGGAATCCATTTATTGTGCAAAAGGCCTATCGAGACAAGCTTATGAAGTGGCCTAAGATTGGTCCAAATGATCCTTTGGCACTCAGAGATTTTGCTGATTTCTTAAAGGACTGTTCAGAGGCTATGCCCCATGTTAAAGGATTGGCCATTTTAAATGATAGTGAGGAAAAACAAAAGCTGTTGAAAAAGTTACCAGATTGGGCTGTACGCAAATGGAGTAGAATTGTTGTAGAAAAACTTGATTCATCTGCAGAATATCCAACATTTGAACACTTTGCTGAGTTTGTACAGAAGGAAACTTGTGTCGCTTGTAATCCCATCACTTCCTCTTTTCTGTTGAGCTCTAGATCACTGGATGATAAGTTGCCCAGAAGAGCAAAGACCTTTAGTACAAGTTCCCACACAAAAGATTGCAAATTGAAGACCTCAGAAGGTCCATCCGTTTTTAAGCCAAAGTTGCTATGTCTTATTTGTAAAGAAGAGTTTCACTGCATTGCTAAGTGCCCAGCCTTTGCTTCAATGGGAGATAAAAGGTCATTTATACATCAAAATCATCCGTGCTTTGGATGTTTACGGAAAGAACATTTTACTAAAGATTGTAGAACGCGACACATCTGTGGAATATGTGGCCGACGCCATCCGACCTGTTTACATGAAGAACGAGAGAGGTCTGGTGAAATATTGAATGAGTTTCTACCTCCTCAGAAGAGGAAGTCAGGAAGTCCACAGGGTTTTGTCTCATGTGCTTGTTCGTAATGCTTCTGCTACCTCTAGCATTGTCCCTGTTTTTTTGCCATCTGTAAGTGAACCTCAAAAAGAAATCCTTACATATGCTCTTCTTGATACCCAAAGTGATTCAGGCTTCGTCTTGAAAGATCTTGTTCGAGAGCTAAATGTAAATACTCCACCACTGCAACTGAAGCTAAGTACATTGACCTCCACAGATACAATAATGGGTAGTCAAAGTGTGCATGGACTACGAATTCGAGGCTTTTACTCTGAAAAATATATATCACTGCAGCAAACATATACACGTGACTTTATTCCTGTTAATATGTCTAGTATACCAACTAGAGCTGTAGCTCTGCAATGGCCTCATCTTCAACATCTTGCAAATAATTTGCATCACTTCAAGATTGTGATGTGGGACTATTAATTGTATATGATTGTTCTTCAGCTTTGGCTCCTCTTGAAGTTGTTTTAGGAGGCGAGAATGAGCCATTTGCACAGAAGACTGAGTTGGGATAGAGTATAATAGGAGCGGTCAGTCCTCATTTGGATAGGCAGGGAGGGCAAAGATTCGTCCACAGAGTTGTAGTGAGAGAAATGCCATTTCCAACAGCTACAGATATCTTGAGAGTTCTGGAGTTCAGGAGTCCCAAGAGGATGTGCGTTTTATACAGCTTCTTAGAGAAGGCATTCAACAGAAGGAGATTGGTCATCTTGAAATGCCTCTCCCATTTAAAAGCTATAGTCCTCCCACTCTACCAAACAAGAAGTTGGCCATCATTCGCTTGCAGCATTTAAAGAGAAAGTTGAGAGCAAACCAACAGTTTTATGATCATTATAAAACCTTCATGGAGAAGGTGATCAGAAATGGTGATGCAGAGTTAGCCCCAGAAGCATCTGTGGGAAATATTGTATGGTATATTCCTCATCATGGGGTTTACCATCCGAGGAAACCTGGCAAGTTAAGAGTTGTTTTCGATTGTTCAGCCAAATTTCATGGAATCACCTTAAATGACACCTTACTATATGGACCTGATCTGATTAATTTCTTGGTGGGAGTTCTCTGTCGTTTCAGAAAGGAATCAGTGGCCATTATATGTGATATCAGTTTCTTGTCATGCCTGAACATCGCAATTATCTCAGGTTCTTATGGTGAAGCCTCTTCTTATGGAGACTCTTCTCCAGGCTGTGCTAATTTTGGTCTTGAAAACAGCTTTTATGTTGATGACGGCCTTGTGAGCATTCCTACAATCAAAGAGGCATCTGTTTTAAAAGTTGAAGCACAAGAATTGTGTAAAAGAGGAGGCTTACGACTTCATAAGTTCAATTCGAATGAGAGTGAAGTTCTTTGCTGTGTAAATCCGTCCGAAAGAGCAACAAGTGTAAGACATCTCGATCTTAATCTAGATTCAGTTCTAGTGGAACGTGCATTGGGCATCCGTTGGCAAATCAAAAGCGACAGTTTCAGTTTTAACATAAATTTGAAAGACAAGCCTGATACACGTCGTGGCATCCTCTCAGTCATCGCTTCTTAGTATGATCCCTTGGGCTTTGTGGCCCCATTTGTTTTGCAGAAGTATTGGATGGGATGACTTGCTTCCTGCAGATTTGTACCCACGGTCGGAGGAATGGAAGATGGGTCTTGAAAGATTGAGAGACGTTTCAATTTCAAGGTGTTATAATCCACAGAATTTTGGCAATATTCTATTAGCAGAATTGCATCACTTTTCAGACGCCAACAGTATAGGTGTTACAAGGAGTGAACGACGAGAGGCGAGCGGATCCACATGCGAGCTTTTATTATATGGACGAGACAGATACATGGTCGTACAGGCAGGGTCAGAGAACAGTAAACAGGAATATCGGAGGCGAGACGAGAGAATAGTCCAGTAAGACAAGCAATAGTCCGAAAAGGCAGGCGGCTAGACAGTCGATAATGAGATAACCAGGCGGGAGAACAAGAACTAGGAACTAGGAACAAGAAACTAGGGAAACATTAACAATGGGAATACAACAATAACAACGATTCAACAATCCATGAAGTGCACTGGGGAGGACCGGGGTTTTTATAGAACGCCTGATTGGTCACGGGGGCTGACGCAATCAGAGCGGTGGAGGATGGGAGATGCAGTCCGAGATGCAAAGTAACAGTCCGAGTGTGTAGGTGAAGCGAGAGTGACATCTGGTGGTGAGTGGACAACGGGACACCGACCAGATCTGTGACATAGCCCCCCCCCAAGGAGCGGCTTCCAGACGCTCGAAGGAAACAACAGTCCAGGGGAGCGGTGGGGTGGGAGCGAGACAGGGCGAGGGCAGGAGGACCAGGTCCATGTGGGAAGCCCAGAGATTGAGGCAGGACCGACAGAGCAGGTACCCTCCAGGGCGGGGCCGGAGGCGGAGCAAGAGGTGCAGGAGCCCTCCAGGGCGGAGCCGGAGGCGGAGCAGGCAACGCAAGAGCCCTCCAGGGCGGAACCGGAGGCGGAGCAGGGGCCCTCCAGGGCGGAGGCGGAGCAGGAGCCCTCCAGGGGGGAGCTAGAGGCGGAGCAGGAGGCGGAGCAGCCGGCGGAGCAGCCCTCCAGGGCGAAACAGGAATCTGCGTCACGGTCTGGGACCTGGGGAAAGCAGGGACAGAGGAGGCAGACAGAATAAGGGGAGAAGGCGCAGCAGCCCTCCGGAACAGGTGGCGGAACAGGTGGCGGAACAGGAGGCGGAGCAGGAGGTGTCGCAGCCCTCCGGGGCGGAACAGGAGGCGGAGCAGGAGGTGCCGCAGCCCTCCGGGGCGGAACAGGAGGCGCCGCAGCCCTCCGGGGCGGAACAGCAAGCTGCATCATAGGCTGGGACCTGGGGAGAACAGTGACAGAGGATGCAGACAGAAAAAAGGGAGAAGCAGAGAGTTTAGCGGTTAACGCCCCCTCCATAAGAGGTTCTACGGCAGGCAGATGTGATCAGAGGGGAGCTCTGGAGCAGGCTGGAGACCAGACGAGAGCTTTGCAGCAGGCTTGAGATCAGAGGGGGTCTCTGGAGCAGGCTTGAGATCAGACGGGAGCTCTGGAGCAGACTGGTGAGCAGACGTGGCCTCAGGGGTTGACTTGTGAACAGACGTGACCTCAGGGGCACAGTGTGCAGCCCACACACACCAGATGGCAACCGCCATTAAAGGAAGAGCAGCAGCGGGAGGCTGTGGTGGGTCCAGTACACTGGCTATCATGATAGGCCGTGATCGTGGGATATCAGACGAGGCATGGCACGGCTCTGGACGGTCAGACGAGGCGTGACTTGACTCTGGGCGGTCAGATGAGGCGTGATGGGGCTCTGAGCCGTCGGGCAGGATGTGACCTGGTTCGTGGTGACCAACTGTGACCTGACCTGCTTCCTGAAGATCAGTAGTGAGTTGACTTGGCTCATGAAGATCAGCAGTAACTTGACTCGGTTTGTGACGACCAGCTGTAACTGGGCTTGGTTCATGGAAATCCGCTGTAACATGACTTGACTCAGGGACAACAGCCTTGGCGTCGCTGGACTTGGAAGCTTGACTGGACGCTGAAGCTTGACTGGATGCTGAAGCTTGGGTGGACGCTGAAGCTTGGGGGGACACAGCCGTTTGACTGGAGACTGAAGCTGCATTATGACAGGGCCTAACAACTAGGCTTGACTCACGAGGATCTGCTGAGGCCTGGCTTGCTTCAGGAACAACAGCTGTAACGTGACTTGGCTCAGGGACGACAGCTGTAACGTGACTTGGCTCAGGGACGACAGCTGTAACGTAACTTGGCTCTTGGCTTGACTCGTGGTGTACAGCTGTGACTTGGCGTGACTCGTGAGGAACAGCGACTGTGTCTTGACCTGACCCTGTTGCTGGACCAGACTTGGAAGCTTGATCGGATGTAAAGGCCTGACCAGACTTGGAGGCCTGACTTGACCTTGAAGCGGCAGCTGGAGCTTGACTTGACTCAGAAGATGCACCTGCAGCTTGACTTGGCTCTGCAGCTTGACTTGGCTCTGGAAGAGCGGCCTTAGCTTGGTTGGGCCTGGGAGACGCTTGACTTGACACTGGAAATGAAGCGGTGTCCTGACTTGTTTTTACAGGAACAGCAGCTGTAACATGTCTTGACTTAGCAGGGACAGCAGCTGTAATGTGACCTGACTCGTGAAGAACAGGTGTGACTTGGCTTGACTCGTGGGGAACAGCTGTGACCTGGCTTGACTCGTGGAGAACGGCAGCTGTGTCCTGACTTGACTCAGGGGTAGTCGCCGCGACATGGAGCGCCACTTTAGCTGCCCATACCGTCATTAGGGGTGTATCCAGCACGTGGGCCATCATGACCACAGGTGGCGTCCGGGTGCTGACCACAGGTTCTGGAATGGCGGCCATCTTGTGCAGTGGCTTGGAGACGGCGGCTATCTTGTGCAGTGGCTCTGGCGTGGCAGCCATCTTGTGCAGTGGCTCTGGCGTGGCAGCCATCTTGTGCAGTGGCTCTGGCTCAGGAAAGATGGCTGTTACTTGACTTGAGATAGGAGCGATAGCTCTGACTTGACTTGACACGGGAAACACAGCTTTGACCTGACTTGACACAGGAACAAGGACCGTAGCTTGACTTGACTTGGAAACTTGACTTGACTCAGGAAATACAGCAGCAACTTGGGTAGACTTGGGAACTTGACTTGACTCAGGAAACGTAACTGTACCTTTGAACGGCTCTTGTATGGCAGGTGTGACGTGACGGAGCTCTGTTTCCGCCGCCATCTTGTGAACGGGCTCCACCGTCGCCGCCATCTTGTGAACGGGCTCCGCCGTCGCCGCCATTGTGTGGACGCGCTCCGACGCGGCCGCCATTTGGTAAACGGGCACCGCTGTCGCCGCTACCGCGTTAACGCGCTCTGGCGCGGCCGCCATCTTGTGCACGGGCTCTGCTGACGCCGCCATAGCTTGAGCACGCTCAGTCACGGCCGCCATTTCACGAGCGATCCAGGCGGAAAACCTGTCTGTGGCGTCATGATCCGGCGTTACCGCCAATCTGCGAGAGGGGTGCGCGGCTGCCCTGTCTGCGTTGTCGCGTACCTCCTTCGCGACCCCCACAGTATACGGCGAACCCACACACATAAGAGCAAAGTTCACAAATGCAGCTAGAGAAGAGCGCGGACCCTCGCATCTCAGTCTTGTCCTCAAGTGCTCGTTAGCGCTGTCACAAAAAATCTCAATTATAGTACTGTCCGGTAGGGTGGAATAGTTTGCAAAAACTAAAAACTCACGGGTGTACTGCTCAAGTGAGCGTGGTCCTTGTTTGATCCGAAATAAAGTCCTGTCTGTGTCCATATCAGAATGCCCGGGGGTGAAGCTGCTGGATCCTGTGGTGATGGATTGTTCTGTTACAAGGAGTGAACGACGAGAGGCGAGCGGATCCACATGCGAGCTTTTATTATATGGACGAGACAGATACATGGTCGTACAGGCAGGGTCAGAGAACAGTAAACAGGAATATCGGAGGTGAGACGAGAGAATAGTCCAGTAAGACGAGCAATAGTCCGAAAAGGCAGGCGGCTAGACAGTCGATAATGAGATAACCAGGCGGGAGAACAAGAACTAGGAACTAGGAACAAGAAACTAGGAAAACATTAACAATGGGAATACAACAATAACAACGATTCAACAATCCATGAAGTGCACTGGGGAGGACCGGGGTTTTTATAGAACGCCTGATTGGTCACGGGGGCTGACGCAATCAGAGCGGTGGAGGATGGGAGATGCAGTCCGAGATGCAAAGTAACAGTCCGAGTGTGTAGGTGAAGCGAGAGTGACATCTGGTGGTGAGTGGACAACGGGACACCGACCAGATTTGTGACAATAGGATATGGCGCATGTTCTTAATTGAGATGCAAGAACGAGGAAAACAGAGTCCATTGCAGTCTCATCATGGCTAAGGCTAGAGTCTCTCCATCAAAAGTTACAAGTATTCCTCGTTTGGAACTTTCAGCTGCTGTGACTGCTGTCAGACTGAGTTTTCTACTGAAATCAGAGCTCCCATACTAAGATTGATGAAGAGTTCTTTTGGACTGATTCTCAAGTCGTTCTTTCATACATCAATAATGAAGTGCGAAGGTTCCACGTGTTTGTGGTAAACGGAGTCTAGTTGATAAGAGAGAACACCAATCTAAACCAATGGCATTGTGTTGATACAACTGAAAATCCAGCCGATTATGCCTCTTGGGGACTTTGTGCATCTGATATCATTTCGACGAACTGGCTGTCAGGTCCTGAGTTTTTGTGGAAGGAAGAAGTCTATGAAGAATCCATTCCAGCAATTGACTTAATGGTCAGTGATCCAGAAGTTAAGACAGTTGAAGTTTTTGTTACAAGAAGTAACAACTGTGCAGAAACTCTTGATCGTCTGTCAAGGTTTTCATCTTGGGCAACACTTCTTAAGGTCGTCGCAAGAATTAAGAGACTGGGGTCTAAAGGGAATAGTTCTGATGTTGTGAATTCTAAAGAGCGTGAGAGTGCTGCTAAAGCCGTAATAAAGCTTGTCCAACAGCAGGCATTTAGCCAAAAGATAAAGGTACTAGAAGCTGAAGGAAGTCTTCCTTTCTAATCCTCTCTTCAACTTAGATCCAGTTTTGAGAGAAGGCATACTTTGTGTCGGGGGCAGACTTAAGCATTCATCTCTCAGCAAAGAATTTAGGCACACGTATATTCTGCTAAAGGATAGTCACATTACACTTATTTTGCGATATTATCTTTCTCAAATATGCCATCAAGTTAGAAGCCAAACTCAGATGGAGCTCAGAGCAAATGGCTTTTGGGTTATTGGCTGCAGCAAGTTGGTTGCAAAGTTGATAAACAGTTGTGTGCAATGCAGGAAAATGAGGCATCCTGTTGAGGAACAGCATATGGCTGAGCTCCCTAAAGAGCGAGTGGAAGCATCTGCTTCATTTACATATTGCGGAATGGATTGTTTTGGTCCTTTCATTATCAAAAGGAATCGTAAAGAGTACTTGACAGTACGGTCTGATACTTTGACAGTTTTCTGTGCCTTGACCATTCTGGACTGAGTGTGTATACGTATTGCAATCAGGAAGTCGCGAATATTTGTGCTTAAATCGGACACCGTAGTGATCAGGTGGGCCAGTAAGCTTAATAAGATGGCGGGCGGACATAAATGAGAGACGCTGATTGTTTGAGCCTATATCATTTTAATGTGGATTTTATACTTTGTATCAGTTTGAAATGGACTTGACGCACGTCTGATAAGGACGAAATGATTATGATGTTTGTTTTGCATTCCTTGGAGAGCATAGCGAGGTATGTTGATTGCAATTAAATAAATATATGTATGAATGAATGTTTGTTGTGTAATGTAACCAATTGTTGCGCTTTCTTATGCAGTTTAACACGTTTGTTGTATGTGTTAATGCAGTTTTCATGGTGCTGTGGGGTATTATGACTCGCTTCAGTGTGTGAAGAATAAAGATGCTGTTTGAGTACATTGCGTTGTTGTGGTGAATTAAGGTGACCTCATGCATCGGTCGAGGCTCTCGGATCCAAGGGACTGCTACAATATGAACAGAAAATGTTTTTATTTGACACAAACTGCCTGGGATTGCTGACTGGTATCTAAAGTTAATGTTTATTAATATAAAATGCATTTGACCCACGTGATCGCTGGCAAGTATGATGTAACCGTACAAAAATATGAAATGTATTTATTTGACGGCAAACCCTGACACTTTTTTCAAGTTATTTTATACGAACAGAAAATGTTTTTACTTGACAGAAACTGCCTGTGATTGCTGACTGGTATCTGAAGTTAATGTTTATTAATATAAAATGTATTTGACGCGAAACCCAGAGATCAATGGCAAGTATGATGTAACCGTACAAAAATATGAAATGTGTTTATTTGACACCAAAGCCCTGACACTTTTTTCTTGTTTTATTACTTATTTTTTATTTATTTTTTTAGATAAAAACAGAAAAACACTTTGCATAACAAAAAAGAAAAAAGTAAATAATTCAAGAAATAATAAAATAAATAAGTTAAAATAACGAAGGTTGCCACGCATTACATAATAACTTTCTGGAATAACAAAAGATTGTCATATAAACCGGTAAATATTTTACATGCGTATACACTATATCAATAAACAATTATGTATATTTACAAATGCAAACATCTAGACCACAAAGGAACTTGTTAACCATTTTCTTCCATTTATTCTCAAAGATTTGCGTTTGCAGCCATAGTGTATATGTGAGTCTTTCCATTTCTTTAACCTTTGTTACTGTTTGGAACCAGTCTTCTCTTGTAGGTGGGTCTTCCTTGTACCATTTATGGGTTATCGCCTTTTTACTTGTTGCCAATGAAATTTTAAATAAATATTTATCATCTTTCCCAACCTCATCTGGGATATCTCCCAGGTAAAGAACATAAAATGATTTTGGTATATTTAGAGTCAAAATATTATTAATAGTAGAGCGTACGACCTCCCAAAAACTATGTACTTTTGAACAATGGCAAAAAATAAGTGTATGATGGGCTTTTTCTACACCACATTTCTTCCAGCATGGGTAGGAGGTTCTCATTTGTAATTCCTTAATTCTTGGTGTGATAAAAAAAAACGAGTAAAATTTTTCCAACAAAACTCACGCCACATTCTTGAGCTCGTTGAGGTATGTGGGATGGTACATATTTTATTCCATTGATCAGGTAACAAGGAAATACCTACCTCTTTTTCCCATTTAAATCGTGTATATTCTCTTGAATGATTCCTCGAAGTACTTATCCCTTTATATAATTCCTTTACCATTGTAAACCAACTACCAACACGCCAATAGTCTCAGCTGAGTGGTGTAATAGTAATCTTTCAAATTGGGGAGTGACATACCACCCTTATTTTTATCCAATTGCAATGTTTTATATCTAGTTCTTGGTTTAATTCCATTCCACATGAATATAGGGATTTGTTTATCCCATTCTTGAAACTGTTTAGGTGGTATTTCCACAGAAAGTGATTGGAAGAGGTATAACAGTCTCAGAAGTACATTTTTATACTCTTAATTCTTGAACTAAAATCCAAGTGTGGTAGAGAAGACCATCGCTTAAGATCCTCTTTTATTTTTCCATTGATTACATTATAGTTCTTCTTATATAACTTTGTTAAATCTTGTGTTAGCCATACCACCAAATACTTAATTGCTTTTGATTCCAATTAATATTTAATCGTTGTTGAAGTTCTTTTATTGGATTGAACCCAAATGATAACATTTGAGTTTTCTTTCATTTATACCCTGAGAACCGTCCTGTAATGTCACGCCAGCAGAGGGAGCCCTCACGCATGGACTGACTGTTACCGCTCCCTCTGCTGCTTCTTTGGTTACTTCCTGTTTGGTGGCCATATAAGGAGGCCTAAACCAAACAGGCCCTCGCGAAGTATTGTTTTGCCTGTGCGGACTCTACCAAGCGTTTACCCTGATTTCATTGCCTTGTTTTGATATTTCTACGGTTTTGTTTCATTGTCATAGTTTTGTCTTGTTTTTTGCCATAGTTTTGTCTTGCTTCATTGGCATAGTTTTGCCTAGTTTCATAGCCATAGTTTTGCCTAGTTTCATAGCCCTGTTTATTTTGCTACTTTGGACTGCTCTCTTGGATTGTTACCTTCTGCCTGTTTACTGGATTATGCCATTGTTTTTGCCCTGGATATTACTGTTTGTTTGGAGATTGACCCTGCCTGTCTTGACCACGTTGAGTTCAATAAAGCTCGCATCTGGATCTATCACACTTCTCACGAGTTCCCGTTACAGAATACTTCGCCTTCCACAGATCCAGCGGCTTTCTGAACACAGATCTACCATGGATCCAGCATCACTGGTAGCTGATGAGGAACCCTGCTATCCCCCAGTATCTGCCAAACCTGGTAATTTTTCCATCATGTCCGGTATTGTCACCATAATGCCAGAGCCCCCTAATGCCAAGCCTGCCAAGCCAAAGCCTGCTCAAGTCATGTCCACCAAGCAACAGCCTTCTCATGCCAAGCCTGCCAAGCCAAGACTTGCTCAAGTCATGTCCACCAAACCACAGCCTGCTCACGTCACGTCTTCTGCTCCAAGGCCTGCTCACGCCATGCCTGCCGCTCCAGGGCCTGCTCACGCCATGTCTGCCGCTCCGGGGCCTGCTCACGCCATGCCTGCCGCCCCAGAGCCAGTCCACAAGATGGCCGCCATCCCAGAGCCAGTCCACAAGATGGCCGCCATCCCCGAGCCTGTTCACAAGATGTTACAGCTGTTGTTCCTGAGTCAAGTCAAGTTACAGCTGGGTTGTCTATGTTAAGCCAAACCACTGCTGATCTCCATGAGCCAAGCCAAGTTACAGCAGATCTTCATGAGCCAAGTCAAGTTGCTGCTGTTGTCCCCGAGCCAAGCCAAGCCACAGTTGATCTTCATGAGCCAAGCCAAGTTACTGCAGATCTTCATGAGCCAAGTCAAGTTACTGCTGTCTTCCCCGAGCCAAGCCAAGCCACAGTTGATCTTCATGAGCCAAGCCAAGTTACAGCAGATCTTCATGAGCCAAGTCAAGTCACAGCTGACCTTCATGAGCCAAATCAAGCCACAGCTGACCTTCATGAACCAAGCCACAGCTGATCTTCCTGAGCCAAGTCAAGTCACAGCTGACCTTCACGAGCCAAGTCAAGTCACAGCTGGTCTTCACAAGCCAGGTCAAGTCACAGCTGTTCTTCACGAGTCGAGTCAAGTCACGACAGACCTCCCTGAGTGAAGTCAAGTCATGGCAGACCTTCCTGAATCAAGTCAAGAAACAGCTACGCTCCTAACAGAACCCCTTCACGACATGGCTGCTAGTACAGGGCCTCACCAAGCCACGGCCATCCTGCCAGAACTTCACCAGGTCCCGTCTGACCTTCCAAAGCCACGTCACGTTCCAGCTGATCCTCTAGAGCCTTGTCATGTCTCAGCTGATCCTCTAGAGCCTCGTTGTGTCTCAGCTGATTCTCTAGAGCCTCCTGAGGTGTTGGCATGCACTGTAGAACCTCCTAAGGAGGTGGCGTCCATTAATAAACTCACTGCCAAGTCTGACCATGAGTTTGCGCCAATGTCCCCGGAGGTGGCGGCTCCGGCTGCAGAACCCCCTAAGGGGGCGGCGTCCTCCTATGAACTCTCTGTCCATCATGTTACACCCAAGGAGGCCTATCATGAACTCTCTGCCTGTCCTATTACGGCCAAGGAGGCCTATCATGAACCCTCTGCCTACCATGTCCCGGCCAAGAAGGCTGATCATGAACCTTATGCTCTGCTATGGATGTCACTAGTTCCACTGTGGATATCTTTGCTCCTGTCTGCTCTGCTTGCTCTGTCTGTCCCGCTATGGCTCCCTGTTATGCCTGCTCTACCTGCCTCGCCATGGCTCCCTGCTCTGCCTGCTCTGCCTGCTCCGCCATGGCTGCCTCCTCTCCCTGCTCCACCATGGCTCCAGGCTCCTCCGAATCAAACATGTTGGACTTCTGCTCCAGTGTTACACTGTCTGCCATTGCTCCACGGCCCAGGTCCTCCAAGTTTCCACTGCCAGCTACTGCTCCACGGCCCAGGCCCTCCAGTGTTCCACTGTCTGCCATTGTTCCACGGCCCAAGTCCTCTAAGGTTCCACGGTCTGCCACAGCTCCACGACCCTTGTCCTCCAAGGTTCCACTGTCTGCCACAGATCCACGGTCCAGGTCCTCCAGTGCTTCACTGTCTGCCACTGTTCCATGGCCCAGGTCCTCCAGTGCTTCACTGTCTGCCACTGCTCCATGGCCCAGGTCCTCCAATGCTTCACTGTCTGTCCCTGCTCCACGATCCAGGCCCACCTCCTCTGCACGGACCTGGCCCCCCATCCCACCCCGTTTTATTTCTACGGTCTTGTTTCATTGTCATAGTTTTGTCTTGTTTTTTTTTTGCCATAGTTTTGTTTTGTAAAGGGACATTAATTTGCAAGGCAGAATCAGAATCAAAACTCATGTAGTTTGTGCACAAGAGTTTTATTAACAAAGGACTAAAACATAACTAATCTAAACAAACAAACATGAATTCACTCATACATGGGAGAAGGGCAAGTGAGAAGCAGTTAGAGAGACAAGAAAATGTAGCTATGAAAAGAGTCAGTTAACCACCTGAGTGAAACCATCAGTGCTGTTTCCAGCTTATAATAAACCTCTGTTTTGTTTAGTTAAATGTACGATACTTGCATTGCCTTGGTCGATGAACAAGTGTCTGAATGCAGTCTTGGGTGAAAGTCTCGATGGTTTGGACCAGTGGTGGTTTTGGAATAGCGATCATGTTCTTCGGGTCCGAAGAGCGATGAACTCCAAAGATGTTCTGACACGATGGTGACTGGGAGTTTCTTCCTATGTGAAAATTGAAGAAGAACCAAGAGCTGAGAGGGACCCAGCTGAAGTCCTGTGGTCTTTGGGGAATGAAAAGACAAGGCCGCAAGGCCTGGTGCAGCTTAGAGTCCCAACTAGTTCTAGCTCATTCTCCTCATCCTCTTAGGTTCTGAAAGAACTCATGTGAGACGAGTGAAGAAAGCTAAAAAACGCAGAAGAGAGAAATGTCTGTTCAAGGACATTTCATGAGGATGAATTCCAGGGTTGAGTGAAAGTGTCTGGCTCTTTGTGGTTGAGAGCCACAGCTCTAGATGTTGGGGCCTGTCGAGCCCGCCGGGCGCGCCCTGTGCCGGCTCAGGCTCCCCCTGGGTTCCTCCACATGGGCAGCAATCGGAAGAAGAGAGCGAAAAGAGTGAAGAGAGAGGGTAAGAGAGACGAGAAGCATTTAAAGTCTCTGGAGGCTGCGCCTCCAGAAGGTCCAAGAACCAATGGTAACTTTCACCTTTGGAGGGAAAGTTTACGACTCTTTGTCTGTGAGCATGGTATTTTGCATATGTAATTCGATTGGGTGTTGTTGCAAAAACTACTAAGGATTTTTAAAACACTGATATGTTGCAAAGGTATCAACATATAATATACACCATCATTTAGATGA
Organism: Cirrhinus mrigala; assembly: GCA_036247105.1. Taxonomy (NCBI): domain Eukaryota; kingdom Metazoa; phylum Chordata; class Actinopteri; order Cypriniformes; family Cyprinidae; genus Cirrhinus; species Cirrhinus mrigala. Next base: position 1,710,237 of record CM070008.1, on the reverse strand, counting down.
TCAAAATACAAATTCAAAGATACCAAACATGGCATAGATGGGTTATACGGCTAGTCATCTATCATAACGCATGCACAAAACAGTAGAAAGGCAAATACAAATACAATAACCAAAAATTAAAATACAATGCAGTAATACTGTACACAATGACCTGGGCTATGTGTGATAGGAAATATGTGATAGAAAAGTTGCAATTTTTTAGGTAAATATGGCTTGTTACTCTCATTCCGGCGTAACAATCAAGGAACCTTGCTGCCGTACCATGGGTGCAGCAGGCGCAATGATATTACGCAGCCGTCAACTCTGCAACTCTGCATCTACACAAACTTAGTGTTCGCCTGTTCGAGAAGTTGTGACAGAAAAGGTGACAAAGGTGTAGTGCAGAACCTGCGTATACCCATTTCTTTATCAGTCGGCTTTGCGTGTACCCACTTCTAAATCCCCTCTGATGCGCATTCAGTAGTGTACTGCGCATTCAGTAGTGTACTGCATTAGCCAAAATCATGACAGGCCATCATTTCTAATTAAATCGTATGTGAATAAATGCAAATATTCGCTCAAATCACCCAGTAAAGACGATAAGGACTGTGGCACCGGCTTCCTTTGAAATATGTTTGATGATTGCACCTGATGCCCACGCCCGCTCCGTCTGCGCCAGCACCAGATTTGCTACCTGTTCAAACACGAGAGCGTGTCAAGGGAGGCACGCCGAGTATTAAAATAAGAATTATTATCGATTACTAATTTGAATCAGTACATTATAATGAAAACAATACATTAAAAATGTAAATAATTAGATCTTTATGATCAGAAATTTCCTTAACTGGGTGAACCCCTGTAAACTTTTGTCCAAGGATCCAGTAGGCGTTCAAACACCCAACCGATTTCATCAGAGATTGCAGAGAGTCACGTCCACATGTCAGTAAATGTTACAGATGAACCGATCCTGCAACTCCAGCACTGTACCAACCGGGCAGTTAACTGGGTCCTGCTGGCGGTCTCCGCACCATGAAGTGAAGAGTCTCGAAGAGTGAAGAGTGTGGTTTGCTCCCCAGCTCCCCAGCCCCGCTACGTTTCCGGGTGGAAAGTACTAAGGAGAGAGCTCCCTGGAGACCGCTGTGTCCTGGAACACCGGCAGGGTTGGCAGACTGGCCTCCTGAGGACACCGAGGAGATACGGACACCGTGGGATGCAGTGCACCCCACTCTTCTAAATCTGCTTCTTCACCTCAGGGTGAAGCATCCATTTCCCGGGCCTGACAGGATGTCTGCTCCCATATTGAGATGTCCAGGGACATGAACTGCTCTCAGCTAGAGAAGTTTGCCCTGGGACCGCACAAGGATCTGGTGCGCCAGCTTGTACAAGGGGCGTGAACGCAGACTTCCTTGGTGGTTGATGTAGTAGACCACCACTGTGTTGTCGGTGCGCACCAACACATGGCAGTCTCTTAGGTCCAGGAGAAAGTGTTTCCCCAAAAGCATCTCCAGGCAGTTAATGTGCCACGTGAGATGGCAACTACTCCACAGACCACAGGCAGGGTGGCCACTCGTGACCGCTCCCCAACCGGTGAGAGACGCATCCGTCGCTAACATTACACGGTGACAAGGAGCTCCCAGCACTGGGCCCTGAGACAGGAACCAAGACTTCCTCTACATGTCCAAGGCACGTAGGCATCACCGCGTGCCTTGATGTTGTGAAACAGGTTTCCCCTCGGGGAAAACCGCTTGGTCCTGAGCCACCACTGTAGGGGTCTCATGTACAGCAGGCCAAAAGGTATCGCGTTGGATGCAGCTGCCATCAGACCCAGCAGTTGTGGGAACTGCCTTACAGTGAGTCACCGGCCTTCTTTCACTCTCGCGACTGCAGTGAGGATCAACTCAAGCCGAGCAGGGGACAATCGTGCCTGCATCGTGGTCGAATCTCACACCACGCCCAGATAAGTGGTCCTCTGTAATGGAGAAAGCACACTTTTATAGGCATTCAGTTTCAACCCCAACACTTTCATATGAGCGAGAATGACATCTCAGTGTCGAACTGCCATATGCTCTGAATGAGCTAACGTCAACAATTGTTAATATAGTTCAGTATGTGTATGCCCTGGAGTCTCTGAGGAGCCAGAGCAGTATCCACACACTTGGTGAAAGTGCGGGGTGAGAGTGCACGGCTGGACGGAAGAACCCGAACTGGTACGCCTCACCCCCAAAGCAAACCTCAGGAACTTCCTGTGTTGAAGGATGGACATGTGGAGGTATGTGTTCTTGGATCTGAACGCAACCTCTCCCCATCCTTCTTCGGAACAATGAAGTACCGCCTGTAGAACCCGGACTCCCTGTCGTGAGGAGGGACCACCTCGATGGCCTCCTTTCTTAAGAGAGTGTCTACTTCCTGCTTCATTACCAGACCCTGCTCGGGGCCCACCAGAGTGGGAAAGACCCCTTTGAAAGGCGGCAGCGGAGCGCCGAATTAGGTGCGACAGCCTCGCTCTACAGTGCGCAGGACCCACGCAGATACATTTGGGAGTAGTTTTCACACTGCCAAATAATCTACTAAGGGAACCAGTCTCTCGAGACTGGCCTCTGGTGTTGTTTGAGCTGCCAGAGCTGCTCTAGAGACCCCCGCAGGGGTGGCAAGCTCCCCAGCTCCGCTACGTTTCCGGGCGGAAGAGACGTGTGGGCTCGCTGGAGACCGCTGCACCCTGGAGCACTGGCAGGGTTGGCAGACGGGCATTGTGGAATGTGGTGGACCCCACTCTGCCCCAGAAAGGCCTGCCCTCAGAGGTCCTGGACCACAGGAGTCAGGATTCTCCTTATACGTGATGCCTCATAGGTACGGGTGAAAGTGTTTCAGTACCTGAAACACGGCCAACATCTCCAGGCAGCTGATGTGCCATGCTGAATGGTGACCGCTCCACAGACTGAGGGTGGGGTGGCCATTCATGACCACTCCCCAACCGGTGAGGGACACGTCCGTCGCTAGCATTACGCGGCGATAAGGAGCTCCCAACATCGGGCCCTGAGATAAGTACCAGGGTCTCCTCTACATGTCCAAGGCACGTAGGCATTTCCGCATGACCTTGATCATGCAAAGCAGGTTTCCCCTCAGGAAGAACCCCTTGGGCTTGAGCCATCACTGTAGGGGTTTCATGTACAGCAGGCCAAAAGGTATCACGTTGGACGGAGCTGCCATCAGACCCAGCAGTTGTTAAAACTGCTTCACAGTGAGTGAAAAGCCTACTATCACTCTCTTGACTGCCGCGAGGATGACTCAATCCGAGCAGGAGAAATACGTGCCTGCATCGTGCTCGATCCTAGACCAGGCCTAGATAAGTGGTTCCCTGTAATGGAGAAAGCACACTTTTCTTGGTGTTCAGTCACAACCCCTGTTCTTTCATATAGGCGAGGACAACATTTCGATGCCGAGCCGCGACTGCTCAGAATGAGCTAATACAGACAAAATGTCAATAAGTTTCAGTATGCAGATGCCCTGGAGTCACAAATGAGCCACAGCAGCATCCGCACACTTAGTGAAAGTACGGGGTGAGAGTGCAATAAATAAATTGAATTTCTCAGAATTAAATGACAATGGGAGCTAAACATTCAAGATGCACATTTGTTCTTCGTTTTTTTATTTCTTTTTTTGACATAAGAATGAACACATTATGAATGGACACAGCCTGCCCCCTCAAGGGCGCACTGTGCATGCTCAGCTCCCAAACAAACCACACATAAATCGCATGAATTCCCGCTCCTGTTTTTTCCTAGAAGTGAGGGCAGGTAGAAACGAGTGATCTAATGTAATATGCTCATATGCGGACAGCATCAATCTCCTCAGAGAAAGATAGCCGCAGCAGCGCAAGCTCTCACTCAGAACTGGGAACAACTGCAGTGCGGGCTTCCGAGCCCCGAGAGAGAGCATTAGATCTAGGGAGAAAGGCAGAGAGAGGGCGGACCCATCTCTAACGCGTTCTCCAGATCCATGCTGCGATCCCCACGGCCGCAATAGCAGCTCCGCCTTGGCAAAAGCGGGACCTGAGCCGCGGGGAAGCTCACGAGGGCTACCTCCTCAAACAATGTTGAAATCACCACCACATATCAATATTCCTTTAGATTCTGTGACTACAAGATCAAAAATTGTAATAAAACTGTAAAAAAATTCCCTGTAAAAAAATGGTAATTTACTGGCTGCTGTGGTTGCCAGCATTGTACTGTAAAAATAGAGCATGCTACTGTTTTTGAAATTAACAGCAAAATACCGTTTTGTCATCTACAGTATACAACTGTAATTTAGTAGCATATATCTATGTACTACTCGTAACTCCATGATCTCAATTTTCAGTGCATATTATACCCTGCATTTTCTATTTGACTGTATTACAAAAGAGAAGAAAGTCAAGTTATGTTTTATTTTATTCTGATATAACACTAGATACATTTTTACAATATTCCATAAAACAGGCATCCATACAAACATAAAAACATGCATAAAGTCTTTATTTGTTCATAAAATACAAATTTACTCTCAAATCAGGCTTTAGTGAACACCAGACAATGTTTTTTTTTTTATGGTTTTTTTATTTTTATTTTTTTTTAAACAAATTGTTTATAAAAGATATCAGATGAAATGACTGGTGTCTTTAATTAATCATTCCTTTATGTTCCTTTTGGAGCTCAAAGATTTGGTTCCCATTTGTCTTCTATTGTATGGGCAAACATTTCTCTATGACAATATCTTAATTTGTCCTCTAAGAGAAAGTCCTACTGGTTTGAGACAGCATAAGGTTGAGTTAAGGATGAGATACTTCTGGACTGATGTTCTTCTTCATCATCTTGGGTCTTCTTCTTGTCACAGCGTGGTTTGCGGGGAATGAGGAGGAGGAACAGAAATATATTGGTCAGATAAGGGAGACATCCAAAATGTGCACTGTTGGTGTGCCTCCAGAAACAGGGTCGGAAAAACACTGCTCTAGAGGAAGCTCCGGCTCTGGAGGGCACTCTGGAGGAATGGACGGGATCAGTGGAGGCTTGGGAGAGCTGGACGGGATCAGCGGAGAAGAAGGAGAGCTGGACGGAACCAGTGGAGACACAGGAGATAATAATCCACATACATCCTTATTGTCCTTTATATTAATTTGGCCTGCCATACAAGCAGCCGATAATCCAGAGCGCGGGGGCGTGGCTGGAGTCCGTGAGCTGGCCGAGGACGGAGTCCGAGAGCTGGCTGCGACCGCGGCTGGAGTCCGAGAGCTGGCCGCGGGCTCTGGGCTGAGGATGAGGAAGGAGCTATGGAGAACGGGGTTGAGCGAGGGAGGACCGGAGGGAGCGAGCTCATTGGAGCTGCACGTGGAGGACGCTGGCTGGTGGTGAGCTGGAGCGGCCGTGTGTTTACAAATAGGGGGAAGATTAGAATCTACCACATCAACAAAGAAATTGGAATGACAAAGAGCAAGGACATGGTTGATAAGTTCCGCAACCGGTTTGCGGCAATCGGACTGAAATAATATTAAGAACTGACAACAAACTGTGGACACAACCAAACTTAAATACACAGACTAACCAATCAGGGTGAGACAGGTGTAACAATCAGACAGTGACGTAATAATTAGAGACGGAAACAGAAAGACCAAATAAGGGCATACAAAGGGAAAACACACAAAACAGTCCACAGGGGTGTGACACTTCTGCAGTTTTTCCAGTTATTTTATACACCTCTTTTCACCATGCAGCTTTGATCCTCTTTTCTGGATTTATTCCAATAAATAAGAGGAGAAAAGCTTCAGAACATATTCTTGTGTATAATTTGATTTGATTTTAACTTTCTAACTAAAAACTAGTCAATAATCAAAAGGAGAAGTCCACTTCCAGAACAACAATTCACAAATAATTTACTCACCCCCTTGTCATCTAAGATGTTCATGTCTTCAGTCGTGAAGAAATTATGGTTTTTGAGGAAAGCATTTCTGAATTTTTCTCCATATAATGGACTTCATTTGTGCCCCGATTTTGAACTTCCAAAGCTTAGTTTAAATGCGGCTTCAAAGGGCTCTAAATGATCCCAGCCGAGGAAGAAGGGTCTTATCTAGCGAAACGATCTGTCATTTTTTTCAGAAAAAAAAATCGTATACCTTTGTGCTACAGGCGCATCTCCCTCAGCTGGGATCGTTTAGAGTTCTTTGAAGTTGCATTTAAACTGCATTTTGGAAGTTCAAAATCGGGGCACCAATGAAGTCCATTATATAGAGAAAAATCCTGAAATGTTTTTCTCAGAAAACAAGATTTCTTTACGACTGAAGACAGAAATACATGAACATCTTGGATGACAGGGGGGCGAGTAAAATATTTGTAAATTGTTGTTGTGGAAGTGGACTTCTCCTTTAACTGAAGTCACGGAATACACGGCACAAGTCATACATGCTGCATTTATAATAAATGGATTCTAGTATGAGGCCCATTAGGGTGGATCTTTTTCTGATAATAGAAACTAATGTCAGTCTGGAGCGTTAGCTTTGTTTTAGTGAAACAAAATGCAGACATATACTTACCAAGAAGGATCAAGCTAGGAGTCACAGGCAGGTTTCTCAAGGTCAGAAGGAGTGGCAGACATCTATTAGTAAAGAAAAAAAATTAAAATGGCTCACAGTATCTGCAAATGACCAAAAAAAAACAAAAAAAAAAACTAATGTGCTACTTGCAGTATTCTACAGAGGCAATGGAACTACTATACTCAGAGAAGAATTCAAAACTGATAATTTTCTTTTTTACTTACCCGTATGCTGATTTAAACTGTGATGTGATATTTAATGGAGATGAGATGTCTGTTTGTCCCTACAATGCAAAAGAAAATGGGGACCAAACTTTAATACCAACAGAATTTTATACAGTATTTGGAGGATAAAGGTAATTAATCACATGGTTTAGCCAGTTTTCTTAAGTGATTCAATTTGTTTGGGTGAAAACAATTTTGCATTTTGCAATTCCAGTTCTAATTTGTGGTTCTTTGGTCTGATATTTTGATATCAGACAAAATTACTGGTAATTAATCATACCTTTATGTTCCTTTTGGAGCTCGAAGGTTTGGTTCACACTGGTCTTCCATATGGACAAAACAGACGTCAGTTCTCCACGACAATATCTTCATTTGTACTCCAAGAGAAAGTCCTATGAGTTTGAGACAGCATTAGGGATATAAGAGCATAAGAGTAAATAATGAGATAACCATTTTAGGTGAATGATTTCTTGAACAAACAATAGGCAAACTTACAGTTTCTTAAAGAATAAGTCATCTGCTTCTCTACGAAGTCAGCCTTTGAACTACAAGGGTAAGGAAAATATAATGTAAAGAATAGATAGCTTAAAAATAGTTTAAAAACAAAATAAAAACCGACAGATTCTTTGTCCATCTGCTGCCATTTTTTTAGCATTCGCTAGCAGCGTTTTGAATATGTTCACAGTAATCACGCAAGAATTCTGAATTTTGTTCATACACATGTATCTTTTGCTTAGATGAAGTTTGGGACATGTTTCAGTTACATAAATTGTGTGTTGGTAATAAATAACAAATCAAATGCAGTCGGAGAATATGCTAACGAGCTAGCAATGCTATCATATCTTACTCGGCTACTGTTCCATGATTAAAACATGCTATCCTTTCGTCAAATCATGCTTTGCTGGCTCTTTATAATGTTAATATTTAGAAGTGTACTCGGTGAGATAAAACCAAAAGTGTGGTTGCAAATAACAGCAGCAGATAATAGCCGGTTTGAGCCTCATGCTAAAATTGTAACCACAAACAAACAAAACATTATTCCACAGTCATTTTTTACTCAGATAAAATTTAAGACGTGGGGGTTAGAGGGGGAAAAAAAGTTTCTTACCAGTTGTGTGTTATGATGATGCCAGTCTGTACAAGGGGTTGACACTCCTGTGGTAACTTGCTGATTAAAACACGGTCACGAATCCAATTTAAATCCCAAAAGCTTAATTGGACGTTTAAACGTTAATTTTTAAAAGTAATAAGTACTTTAGAAATAAAACAATAAAAGGCAGATCTCCCAAATGACCTCGTGCAGAAAAACCAAAATGTCGTACTGTCTCTGCACATGTACAAGGAAAAATATGGTATTATACAGTTAAACAACAGTGTCATACTGCTGCTGGTCAGCATATCCCACAATGCTTCGCAAAATACATTAACTTACTGTTATTATATGAAAACAGCATTTTACTGTTAAATTTCCTTGTAAATTTACAGGAATTTTTTACAGTGTGGGGGTGCATAAACTTTTACTAGAGTAGCCAGATGCTGATATAGTTTCCCCTGAGCCAGAATATATTGGCCTTCTTTATCTGATATCTCTTTCAGCAAACCAAAATTTAGAGAGTTATGTATTAATATGGACCAAGGTTATTATAGTTTTTTTTTTTTTTTAATTCATTTTATTTTAATATCGTTTTGAAATTTGAAGTAAAATTTGTTTCATTTTTATTAGTTTCATTAATAATTTTGTTAGTTTTAGTTTAGTTTTTATTTTGTGAGCACATTTCTATTTCATTTATATATAGTTTAGTTTTTTTTTTATTAAAAAAAAAAAAAAATCACTTCCAGAGCGCAGACCAATGACTTAATTTAACCTTATGAGCAGTTGTGATGCAAAATTAAAGCATGCTGAGCTTGATTAGGTGGTAAAAGTATACAAGCAGTCAAGCATTTTTACTCCATAAATCTTCACAAGTTGCGCTTACATTATCATAATTAACAGCAGTAAATGTGTTATAATATTTAATTCGAAAATAAATATAATTTGTTTATATTTTATCTTATTTAACCATAATCATGATACTGTAACTGTCATGTCTTGCTTACTTTCCCGCAAACAAACACGCATAACTGGAACTAATTAAATTCAATAACAATGGCAGAGCCTTTCGATTGGCAGCGTTGCGCACTATTGGATTCGTGCTGCAGCTGAAGTGAAGGACAGCTTAGGGAACGTTTGTTGCTTGCTATCTGTAGTCTATATAACTTAATTTATTTTAACGTTTTAGAACGTATACACTGCAGAGACAATCACATTTAGGCAATAAGGCATATTTAAATGTTCTTTTCATTTATGAAGAATTATAAGCGTGTTGTTCAAAACATTGTTCACAAGATGTAGAGAAACGTTTTATTGTTTATGGATGCGCGTTCTCATCTTTTTTTTCTGTTGCGCTGCTTGTCTGTTTTTCATTTCGTTTCATTTTAGTTTTTCATTTATTTTGTCATTTTTATTTTATTTCAGTTTAAGAAATAAAATGTTTTTTGACCAATCGTTTTCGTGTTAGTTTTAGTTTTTGTTTATGAACATAACCTTGATATGGACACACCCCTTGTATTGAATTTTTTAAAAGAACTATAAAATGTTTGTCTATACCCATATTTTTTCAGCTTGTCGTGTTCAGATGGAGAGAGATGAGTTTCCTGCAAAATATAATCTGGCTCTTTTCACATTTTAATTTGGCTATAACCTTACTCCTTTTTATTGGGTTATTTAGCCCATTTACATTTAGTGATGTGATTTTAACATACCGCTGCATATCGTTTTACAGTTCAAGAACAAATGCTGGCAACCTCTAGAACAAACATATAACTGAAATAAAAACGAACACTCCAGAACAGTGACTTCCACAGCTAAGGTCCAAACATGACCTGGTAAATCCCAGTTCCAATCCTGGGATGAGGGATCTTGTCCTACTTCTGGTAGGGGACCCTCGCTATCACCTAGATGAGGGATAATCTCCAATAGTATAACACCAATCATAAATCAAATGACATACCCCGGTCAACTTATATAGTACAATGAAAGAAGAAGAAAAAAAAAATAAATAAACATATAGTTGAATCATAAAAACAAAGACTCGTAGAATTAGTAATACTTTAACCTATAGAGGAGTATTCAGACTCGAAGTTCAACCCATTTTCAGTGTTGTTCACCAACATGTTGTTCAAAGACACTTAAATCTGCATACCTCTTCAGAGCTCAGTCAAGTAATGTCCATTCAGTGTTTTTTTTTGTTTTTTTGTTTTTTTAACTAATCCGTTGTTGGTAGCTGTCTCTGAAAGCACCGAAGCTTCTCCCGTATGCGATTGTGAATACTTTGCATTATTTCCGCTGGATAGTCGTGCGCAAAGAAGACTGGTCTGCCCTCATATCGTATTCCTTTTGCCCACGCTTTTGCCTAGATCTTTAGTACTATATTGCAGGAAATCAACAAGGATCGATCTCGATGTGGCATCATTTTGAAGCCTTGGGCCTAGAGACCTATGCGCTCTCTGTATCTGCAGGTCTAGGTCATCATTCAGGGAGAGCTCCATTTTCAGTAGTCCATTGATGAACTTGAACATGGACGCCCCCCCAGCTCCTTCTTTAATGCCGTAGGTTCAGATATTATTTCGTTGTGACCGACCTTCGAGATCCCTGATCTTGCCCTGCATCGTCTTTTGTTCTTTCAAAGCATGGAGTAGCGTGTCTTTCAGTTCAACGTTTTCAGATTCGAGTCCAGTAATTCGTTCCTCCATCTCATTTAATCTCGTGTTATGCGACTGAATATCCTCGGCAATATCTTGCAGCTTCTGGTCTATGTTTGTTTTCAACTTTTCAACTTCAGTTTTAATATCCTTCCTAAACTCTTCCTGGCTAAATTCCTTTCTCTGCTCGTCTTCAAATCAGAGATATCTTTGCCAAGCTGCCTCATTCTTCGGTGCAGATTTGTCATTATCATTAACCATCTTATCACTTTCCTCAGTTGTTTTTCCTTTCACAAGTTCCTTTTTAGGTTTCACCTCACTGATTTTACCGTCGATTTTCGTATTTGAATTAGAAATTGTTTGAGTATTAGGGCTTTTTTCACTCAGTGACTGGGAGCTATAGTTTTGTGCTGCCATCTTGCGCCTCGCTCCAACCGGAAGCCCCCTGACACTTTTTTCAAGTTTTTTTTATGTGAACAGAAAATGTTTTTATTTGACAGAAACTGCCTGCGATCAGTGGCAGATTAAAACTCTTTGGTGCCTCTGGGCAATGACACCTAGACTGCTTTCTCCCCCCAATTCCACACACACGCACAGATATAATAATAATCCTATATGTTAATCACTTCAGACTTTATGGTCAGCAAAGTGTGGATAGTCTTTTTTTAGAGTCATTGTTGTCCTCAGCCCATTTTTCATTCACATATTTAATTTACAAAATAATTTTTGAATGTTTTACTGCTTTCAAAGAAAGGTGTAAAAAGTGCATGGTCTTGTTTGCAATTACATATACTGTGCGTAACAAATTTATTAGACCACCACCCAATGTAAGGTTTGTGCCACAGCTGCCCTAAACTAAGTATTGGTAATAACCAATGTTATGTTGGTTTCTGTAATGATTAGTGTAAATATCTTTAGTCACAGTAGTGTTTCGAATGCTAAAATAGAATTAACTATTGTTGGGACTGAATGAATTCAAAGATAGATTGCACAAAAGTTTAATCAAAAGCAAGTCTTTGGCAACAACTAGAAACTATTAGGAAGCCAGTAACAATGGAGACTGTGGAAAAGTGCACAAAAATTATGCTAGCAAGAATGCATGCTTTTATCAAGGGCAAAGGAGGCCATACAAAATAAAAATCAAATATTTATTTATTTCTATTTTTATTTATTTCTAGATCTATATTTCTCGGTTTGATACGATGGTTTTGTTGTTATCAATTTAGTCTTTTGACACCGAATTGCTGCTAATTCTAAAGTGAAAGTAAAATGCGCATTTGCACATTTGCAATGCACAGGCATTTACAAGCTATTTAAAAGTGAACAAAAGTGAATAAAAGTGAGGAAAAGAGGGAAAACTTTGCCTTACCATCACAGCCCTACTGGAAAGTGGGAGAGAAGGATGACGTTGCCAGCTACGTCGTTTGCCTAATAAATGACAATACAATTTTTTGTTAAAAAAAAAAAAGTTGCCGGGTATGAGGTAGTATAATAAATTTGTTAAGAACTGTATATAGGTACATAGTATTGTGAGGATTTGAACTGAAAATTAAACTTATAAACTCGATAACACCCTTTTTTGATTGTCAACGGCTACAAACTACAACGTGAAAGTGCAAGGCTGACGCTCTGTAGCAGATTCAGATTCACACATCTATGAGTGAGGTAGTTTCATTTCAGCTGCAGAGACTGGAATTGCGTGACACCGCACACCATGCCCCTGGAATCTGTTTGAGTAATATATGGGCATCGTAACGAAAGCGCAGGGGTTCACCTAGTATGTGTACATCCGGCAATAGATCGCGCATCCACTGATACATGCAGGAGGAAACAAAAAAACTTTTAACAAAATAAACTACCTGCGATTGCTGACTGGTATCTGAAGTTAATGTTTATTAATATAAAATGTATTTGACCCAGGTGATCGCTGGCAAGTATGATGTAACCGTACAAAAGTATGCAATGCAATGTATTTATTTGACACCAAACCCCTGACACTTTTTTCCAGTTATTTTATATGAACAGAAAATGTTTTTATTTGACAGAAACTGCCTGCGATTGCTGACTGGTATCTGAAGTTAATGTTTATTAATATAAAATGTATTTGACGCAAAACCCACGAGATCGCTGGCAAGTATGATGTAACCGTACAAAAATATGAAATGTATTAATTTGACACCAAAGCCATGACACTTTTTTCAAGCCATTTTATATGTGTAAGGGACCATTTGAAACATTGTATTTATGTTCTTAATGTAAGACGCATGCATGAATTATGTTATGAAATGCTGAGGATGTTTGTGTAATCTAATCTGCAATTTGACAGTTTTCTGTGCCTTGACCATTCTGGACTGAGTGTGTATACGTATTGCAGTCAGGAAGTTGCTTTTCAGAGTCTTTCCGTAATGTCTTTAAGTCTTCGGAGAAAAGAGAATGACTATTTCCGAAATTGGTCTCATAAAGAATTTCCTTTCCGTTCTAACCCTCTCTTCAACTTAGATACAGTTTTGAGAGATAGCATACTTCGTGTCGGGGGAAGACTTAAGCAAAGAATTTAGGTACCCGTATATTCTGCCAAAGGATAGTCACATTACTCAGCTTATTTTGCGATATTATCATTTTCAAATATGCCATCAAGGTAGAAGCCAAACTCAGATAGAGCTCAGAGCAAATGGCTTTTGGGTTATCGGCTGCTATAAGTTGATAAACAGTTTTGTGCAATGCAGGAAAATGAGGCGTCCTTTTAAAGAACAGCATATGGCTGAGCTCCCTACACTCAAAAAAATGGTGTGCCACGGTCAGTTTTACTCATGTATTTATTGTTAAAACAACACAAGTATATTTCTTTTTCCGCCAAAACATTGTGCTCTATTAATTTAAACTGTTTAAGTTTCCATTTTACTTAATTATCAATTGTTAAACAAACGTAAACGGTTTAATTTTGCCGTTCAAAAAAACGGATATGGCATTTCCAACGCATTTGATGAAGACGGCGGCCTAAACCAAACAGGCCCCACGAAGTATTGTTTTGCCTGTGCGGACTCTACTAAGCGTTTTCCCTGTTTCATTGCCACGGTTTTGTTATTTCCACGGTTTTGTTTTATAGTCATAGTTTTTGTCTTGTTTTTCGGCATAGTTTTTGCCTAGTTTCTTAGCCTTGTTTATTTGTTACTTTTGGACTGCTCACTTGTATTTTGACCTATTTTTACTGGATTACGCTTTTGCCGTGCCTACGTATCACTGTTTGTTTGGAGATTGACCCTGCCTGTCTTGACTACGATCTGTTTAATAAAGCTCGCACCTGGATCTTACACGCTTCCCACGAGTCCTGTTACAGAATACTTCGCCTACCAAAGATCCAGCGGCTTTTAGTGCACAGATCACCATGGATCTAGCATCACTACTCTTCTGCCTCCGTCAAGGTAACCGGTCTTTTGAAGATTATGTTGTGTCCTTTTGCGGACTGTGTCATCTGGTGGATTTCAATGATGTGGCACTTAAGGACATTTTTCGCCACGGATTAAATTAACCCATTTCTTCCTGCTTACCTGGAGGGAAAATTCATTGGTTATTGGAAAAATATATTGATTATGCTCGGCTGTTAAGTGGATCACCTTTTACTGTTGGGATTGCGGATGAGGGACCCTGCAATCCTACAGTAACCCCCATATCACAGCCTTCTCATGTCAAGCTTGCCAAGCCAAAGCCTGCTCAAGTCGTGTCCACCAAGCCAAAGCCTGCTCAAGTCACATCCACCAAATCAAAGCCTGCTCACGCCATGCCTGCCGCTCCAGGGCCTGCTCAGGCCATGCCCGCCGTCCCAAAGCCAGTCCACAAGATGGCCGCCATCCCAGAGCCAGTCCACAAGATGGCCGCCATCCCCAAGCCTGTTCACAAGATGGCCGCCATCCCCAAGTCTGTTCACAAGATGGCCCCCACGTCTGAGTCCCCGGCCAAGATGGCTGCCACGCTTGAGCCTCATCATGCCAAGATCACCTCAACCGAATCTCATCCCATCATGTCTGCCATACCCAAAACAAATCAAGTGATGCCTGACCCTCCGGTATCAAGTCAAGTCAGGGCTGCACTTTCAGTGCCAAGTCAAGTGACAGCTGTGATTCCTGAGCCACGTCAAGTTACAGCTGTTACTTCGGAATTAAGTCAAGTTACAGCTGTAGTTCTTGAATCAAGCCAAGTCACAGCTGTTCTCCATGAGTCAAGTCAAGACACAGCTGTTGTTCTCCATGAGTCAAGCCAAGACACAGCTGTTGTTCTCCATGAGTCAAGCCAAGACACCGCTGCTGTTTCCCATGAGTCAAGCCAAGATACAGCTGTTCTCCATGAGTCACGTCAAGTCACGGCAGACCTCCCTGAGTCAAGTCAAGTCACGGCAGACCTCCCTGAGTCGAGTCAAGTCACGGCAGACCTCCCTGAGTCAAGTCAAGTTACGGCAGACCTCCCTGAGTCAAGACATAACAGCACCTCTTCATGAATGGCTGCTAGTACAGGGCCTCGCCAAGCCACGGCCATCCTGCCAGAACCTCACCAGGTCCCCTCTGACCTTCCAAAGCCACGTCATGTCTCAGCTGATCCTCCAAAGCCTCGTCACGTATCAACTGACATCCCAAGCCACGCAGAGCCCACGCTCCCAAGCCACGCAGAGCCCACGCTCCCAAGCCACATGTCCACAGCGTCCACACCCTCAAGACCGGCAGGCATCCCACTATCTACTGTGCTGCCCGTAATGGCTGTAGCCATTTTGAGCGTGTGGGCCACACATTATGCTCCAGAAGCCTCGTCTGTCCACGAGTCTGCTCCAGAGGCCTCGTCTGTCCATGAGTCTGCTCCAGAGGCGTTGCCTGACCATGAATCCACGCCTCCAGAGGTGTCAAGCTTGTGCTGTAGATCCTCCAAAGGAGGCGGCGTCCACTCATGAACTCACTGCCACGTCTGACCACTGACGAGTCTGCTCCAGTGCCTCCAGAGGTGGTGGCTCCGGCTGCAGAACCTCCTATGGGGGCGGCGTCTTCCTATGAACTCTCTGCCTGTCATGTCACAGCCAAGAAGGCCTATCATGAACTATCTGCCCATCATGTCACGGCCAAAGAGGCCTATCATGAACTCTCTGCCCGCCAAGTCATGGTCAAGAAGGCCAATCATGAACCCTCTGCCTGCCATGTCACGGCCAAGAAGGCTAATCAAGAACACTCCGCTCCGCTATGGATGTCACTAGTTCCACTGTGGATATCTCTGTTCCTGTCTGCTCTGCTTGCTCTGTCTGTCTCGCCATGGCTCCCTGTTATGCCTGCTTCGCCATGGTTCCCTGTTCTGCCTGCTCTGCCTGCCCCGCCATGGCTTCCTGCTCTGCCTGCCCCGCCATGGCTGCCGGCTCTCCCTGCTCCACCATGGCTCCAGGCTTCTCCGAATCAAATATGGTGGACTTCTGCTCTAAGGTTCCACTGTCTGCCGCAGTTCCACGGCCCAGGTCCTCCAAGGTTCCACTGTCTGCCACAGCTCCACGGTCCTGGTCCTCCAAGGTTCCACTGTTTGCCATAACTCCACGGTCCAGGTCCTCCAAGGTTCCACTGTCTGCCACAGCTCCACGGTCCAGGACCTCCAGGGTTCCACTGTAT
This sequence comes from Cirrhinus mrigala, assembly GCA_036247105.1. NCBI lineage: Eukaryota > Metazoa > Chordata > Actinopteri > Cypriniformes > Cyprinidae > Cirrhinus > Cirrhinus mrigala. Next base: position 1,694,101 of record CM070008.1, on the reverse strand, counting down.
GCCACAGCTCCACGGCCCAGGTCCTCCAGTGCTTCACTGTCTGTCCCTGCTCCACGATCCAGGCCCACCTCCTCTGCACGGACCTGGCCCCCCGTCCCACCCCTGTTTTGCCTCTGTTCCCCCACCCTCCTGGACTGTTGTTGCTTGAGCGCCAGGAGTCGCTCCTGGGGGGGGGGGGGATTCTGTAATGCCACGGCAGCAGAGGGAGCCCTCACCCATTGACTGCCTGTTGCTGCTCCCTCTGCTGCTTCTCTGGTAACTTCCTGTTTGGTGGCCATTTAAGGAGGCCTAAACCAAACAGGTCCCGCGAAGTATTGTTTTGCCTGTGTGGACTCTACTAAGTGTTTTCCCTGTTTCATTGCCACGGTTTTGTTATTTCCACGGTTTTGTTTTATAGTCATAGTTTTTGTCTTGTTTTTCGCCATAGTTTTGCCTCGTTCATTGCCATAGTTTTTGCCTAGTTTCTTAGCCTTGTTTATTTGTTACTTTTGGACTGCTCACTTGTATTTTGACCTATTGCCTGTTTTTACTGTATTACGCTTTTGCCGTGCCTACGTATCACTGTTTGTTTGGAGATTGACCCTGCCTGTCTTGACTACGATCTGTTTAATAAAGCTCCCATCTGGATCTTGCACGCTTCCCATGAGTCCTGTTACAGTAAGTGAACCGCTGTATTGCCTTTTCATCAATTATAAACAAAAGTAATAAGGGTATTTTGCATTTTCAGTTTTAGAGGAATGCATGCAGTTGTAAATGTGAACTGGTGGATGGTTAAGAAGCTGATGTGTCTTCTAGAAATCTGAACAAGTAAGATATATTTGTTATTTATATGTTAATAAATGTATGTATGCATGTATTTGTGTGTGTGTGTGTATGAAGAGTTCATTTGTATGTGTATATATTAAGAGTTAATTTGCAAGAACAGATAACTCTGTTTTAAAAAATAATTAAAAATCATGGGTTTTTTTTTATTTATTTATTTTTATTCTGCATTCCAAGTAATATCAATCAAACTGCAGTTGAGTTATTTTGATTTGAATATTAATAGCTCAAAAATACAGCTAACTAACACAATAAAACACCAAAAAAAACTAAAAAAAACAAAACACAATAAAAAAAAACATGTTTTATGAAAATTAATAAAAACAGAATTATTTGTTTTTGCAAATGAACTCTTCATATGTATGTGTGTGCGTGTGTGTGTGTGTGTGTGTGTGTGTGTGTGTGTCTGAAATATAAATCATGCTTTTTACAGTCATTTTATGACTTTAAATATGCTCCAGATCATGTCCACTTGGAATAATATACATGACAATAATTATCACTCACAAATTTTTTGATCACTGAGGCCCCGTTTACACGAAGGGAAGACGCAGATATTTCCCTGCGGTTTGGCCTCTCATTTACACGAAAACCCCGTTTTTATCACAGAAAACGATTATTTCTAAAAACTCCGGCCAAAGTGGAGATTTCTGATAACGCCGGTTATGTGTTGCCGTGTCAACTAGGAGAAACGGGGTTTTAGGTTCTCAAACGTCACATTATGCGCCAGAAAATGCTTAACGTCATGTGAGCGCCATGTTTGCCGTTTTGAAAGGAACAGGAAGTCGCTCGTGTTATTCGTTGGTGTCGATTCTGAGGATTTTGATTGGCTTGCATGGCTTTATTCTTTTCCCTATACTGCCGCCCATAGGTTTGGCATAGTTATTATGGCGCTCGACGGCGTATTTATGCGGGTTGATATAAATTACAAGTTTTCTGAAAACGATGTTGTGTGCACAATGTTATTATTGAAAACGGAGGGGAGGAAATATTCGTTTCTCTAAATACCCGGCTATGTGTAAATGTGGCCTGAATTTGTCTTTGCTGTTAAACTATATATGGGTGCTCTTGTAACAAATTGTACCAAGTTTAAGCCAAGTCACAGCTGTTCTCCATGAGTCAAGCCAAGATACAGCTGTTCTCCATTAGTCAAGCCAAGTCACAGCTGTTCCCCATGAGTCAAGCCAAGTCACAGCTGTTCCCTATGAGTCAAGCCAAGTTACAGCTGTTGTTCCTGAGTCAAGCCATGTTGTTCCTGAGTCAAGTAAAATTACAGCTGGGTTGTCTATATTAAGCCAAACCACAGGTGATTTCCATGAGCCAAGCCAAGTTACAGCAGATCTTCATGAGCCAAGTCAAGTTGCTGCTGTTGTCCCCGAGCCAAGCCAAGCCACAGTTGATCTTCATGAGCCAAGCCAAGATACAGCAGATCTTCATGAGCTAAGTCAAGTTACTGCCGTTGTTCCCGAGTCAAATCAAGCCACAGCTGACCTTCATGAGCCAAGTCAAGCCACAGCTGACCTTCATGAGCCAAGTCAAGTCACAGCTGGTCTTCACGAGCTAGGTCAAGACACAGCTGATCTTCATGAGTCACGTCAAGTCACAGCAGACCTCCCTGAGTCGAGTCAAGTCACGGCAGACCTCCCTGAGTCACGTCAAGTCACGGCAGACCTCCCTGAGTCAAGTCAAGTCACGGCAGACCTCCCTGAGTCGAGTCAAGTCACAGCAGACCTCCCTGAGTCGAGTCAAGTTACGGCAGACCTCCCTGAGTCAAGACATAACAGCACCTCTTCATGAATGGCTGCTAGTACAGGGCCTCGCCAAGCCACGGCCATCCTGCCAGAACCTCACCAGGTCCCCTCTGACCTTCCAAAGCCACGTCATGTCTCAGCTGATCCTCCAAAGCCTCGTCACGTATCAACTGACATCCCAAGCCACGCAGAGCCCACGCTCCCAAGCCACATGTCCACAGCGTCCACACCCTCAAGACCGGCAGGCATCCCACTATCTACTGTGCTGCCCGTAATGGCTGTAGCCATTTTGAGCGTGTGGGCCACACATTATGCGCCAGAAGCCTCGTCTGTCCACGAGTCTGCTCCAGAGGCCTCGTCTGTCCACGAGTCTGCATCAGAGGCCTCGTCTGTCCATGAGTCTGCTCCAGAGGCGTTGCCTGACCATGAATTCACGCCTCCAGAGGTGTCAAGCTTGTGCTGTAGATCCTCCAAAGAAGGCGGCGTCCACTCATGAACTCACTGCCACGTCTGACCACGAGTCTGCTCCAGTGCCTCCAGAGGTGGTGGCTCCGGCTGCAGAACCTCCTATGGGGGCGGCGTCTTCCTATGAACTCTCTGCCTGTCATGTCACAGCCAAGAAGGCCTATCATGAACTATCTGCCCATCATGTCACGGCCAAAGAGGCCTATCATGAACTCTCTGCCCGCCAAGTCATGGTCAAGAAGGCCAATCATGAACCCTCTGCCTGCCATGTCACGGCCAAGAAGGCTAATCAAGAACACTCCGCTCCGCTATGGATGTCACTAGTTCCACTGTGGATATCTCTGTTCCTGTCTGCTCTGCTTGCTCTGTCTGTCTCGCCATGGCTCCCTGTTATGCCTGCTTCGCCATGGTTCCCTGTTCTGCCTGCTCTGCCTGCCCCGCCATGGCTTCCTGCTCTGCCTGCCCCGCCATGGCTTCCTGCTCTGCCTGCCCCGCCATGGCTGCCTGCTCTGCCTGCCCCGCCATGGGGGGGGGGATTCTGTAATGCCACGGCAGCAGAGGGAGCCCTCACCCATTGACTGCCTGTTGCTGCTCCTCTGCTGCTTCTCTGGTAACTTCCTGTTTGGTGGCCATTTAAGGAGGCCTAAACCAAACAGGCCCTGCAAAGTATTGTTTTGCCTGTGTGGACTCTACTAAGTGTTTTCCCTGTTTCATTGCCACGGTTTTGTTATTTCCACGGTTTTGTTTTATAGTCATAGTTTTTGTCTTGTTTTTCGCCATAGTTTTGCCTCGTTCATTGCCATAGTTTTTGCCTAGTTTCTTAGCCTTGTTTATTTGTTACTTTTGAACTGCTCACTTGTATTTTGACCTATTGCCTGTTTTTACTGTATTACGCTTTTGCCGTGCCTACGTATCACTGTTTGTTTGGAGATTGACCCTGCCTGTCTTGACTACGATCTGTTTAATAAAGCTCCCATCTGGATCTTGCACGCTTCCCATGAGTCCTGTTACAGTAAGTGAACCGCTGTATTGCCTTTTCATCAATTATAAACAAAAGTAATAAGGGTATTTTGCATTTTCAGTTTTAGAGGAATGCATGCAGTTGTAAATGTGAACTGGTGGATGGTTAAGAAGCTGATGTGTCTTCTAGAAATCTGAACAAGTAAGATATATTTGTTATTTATATGTTAATAAATGTATGTATGCATGTATTTGTGTGTGTGTGTGTATGAAGAGTTCATTTGTATGTGTATATATTAAGAGTTAATTTGCAAGAACAGATAACTCTGTTTTAAAAAATAATTAAAAATCATGGGGGTTTTTTTATTTATTTTTTTTTATTCTGCATTCCAAGTAATATCAATCAAACTGCAGTTAAGTTATTTTGATTTGAATATTAATAGCTCAAAAATACAGCTAACTAACACAATAAAACACCAAAAAAAAACTAAAAAAAACAAAACACACAATAAAAAAAACATGTTTTATGAAAATTAATAAAAACAGAGTTATTTGTTTTTGCAAATGAACTCTTCATATGTATATATGTGTGTGTGTGTGTGTGTGTGCCTGAAATATAAATCATGCTTTTTACAGTCATTTTATGACTTTAAATATGCTCCAGATCATGTCCACTTGGAATAATATACATGACAATAATTATCACTCACAAATTTTTTGATCACTGAATTTGTCTTTGCTGTTAAACTATATATGGGTGCTCTTGTAACAAATTGTACTTCATGTTTTTACATATTTGTGCAGAATATGAGAAAGACGGAATAACCATAGGCCCAATAGTGTCAACTGTCTTTGCCAATGGATGGATTCACACTGCAAAACTTATGAAGATGATTGCAAACCGAAGAAGAGTCTTTGGACAAAGCGTTAAACCCTCTTGGTTTCCACTGCACAGGTAAGAACAACTACACTCAACAAAAACTTTTTTAAACATGTTAAAGGGGTCATCAGATGCTGTTGATATGATTCTTTAAAGTCTTAATGAGAAGTCTACAACATACTTTTGTTAAAATTTCTCAGTGGTAGTGTAAAAAAAACATTTTACCATATCAAAATCAGCCCTTTTTAGAGTGGGTCATTCTGTTGCATATTCCTTTAAATACTAATGAGCTCTACTCACCCGGTCCCTCTCTTCTGTGGGGTTACGAGCCGATGCAAAACTTGATAACTAGCACATAATTAAAGAAAGGCGATTTGCAAAGATGCATCAAAAACACCCATATACTCACTTCTGCTGTAGGTGAAGCTGGATCACAAATTATTCGTGTGAACATAGACGCATTTATGTAGAACGCCGGGCACATTTCCTTCAAAAACGAAAGTAACATTAGATGTCGGGAGTAAATGATGACCGCTATGATCATTATTACATCCAACAACAGAACACCTCAGTTGCTCAATTTGAGACATTCTTGTCTTCCCCTGCACCAGAGTCGACACAATAATGGTGGTCAGACTGTTCTCAGCTCTCACTCGGCTCACCTGTTTTGAAAAAGGGAATATTACTTATAAAGATTAAAAAAATACCACTGGGTGGATTTTTATCATTATAGGGTGGTTGTGTATACACACTGCCAACATGCATATATGTTCAAACAACATGTAAAAGTGAGTTTTGCATCAGATGACCCCTTTAAAACATTGTCTCACCAGCCACTGAGTTTTAGAGTTATGGTCATGGGCATTAACAAAAAAGACAGATATAGTAAGAATAGGTTTATTAATACAATAAATATAAAATATATGGCATTACTATAAACTGACAGATGTTGCGAATACATTAACTTCCCAAAAACAATACATTCTAAAGTAAGGCAGGTGTGTCAAACCTGCTCTTGGAGAGCCAGTGTTCTGTGGAGTTTAGCTCCAACACCCCTGCCTGGAACTTTTAGTAAGACTTTGTTTTTGTTTGAGAATTTCTAAGCCTTGATTGGCAAACCTGTAAGACCTTCGTTCATCTTCAGAATACAAATTAAGATATTTTTGATAAAATCCGAGAGCTTTCTGACCCTGCATAGTCACCAACACAGCTGAAATATTCCCAAGTAGTAAGGACTTCGATATAATAGTCCATGTGACATCAGTGGTTCAACCATAATTTTCAATATAGAGGAAACACAAACGCTGCATCTGAACTGGCATTTAGATGTATTTACCCACTGTTTAATGCAGGACATGAATGCATTGATCCTGCAGTTACAAATGCATGAATAATGTTGTAATATTTTAATCCTAAAATGTAAATGCATGCTGATATTTGAAATTATAAAAAAAAAAAAAAAAATGAAAAGGTACTTTAAATGTGGAATTACAACCGCCAGTAGGTGTCAGCAAGTCACTGTTAATAAGTGAGTCATTGCGATTGAATCGAATCATTTAAACGGTTGATTAATTCAGGAACGAAACACCATCATGTTGTTTAGAGATGCAAAACAGTGCAGTGGCTGTGTTTGGAATGAAAATAGGCAATATGGTGTCTAAAACGTAAATCTCTTAATGTTAACTTCTAGTTTACTGAAAAGTTGTATAAAATCAATATCACATTTGTAATTTTTGCAAAGAAAAAAAAAATGGCACTCTTCGTGTGATATTGATTAACTATATTAAATGATATAAATATACATTTTCTGCCCCCATATCCTGAATTTTGGGAAAACGCATTTTAGTGGACTGAATCACGCAGTGAAAGAACGACGCTAGCTAGTGTTTAAGCACTCATACCTCTTCTTATAATCAGTGAAGCTGTCCATACACTGTATGATAAATGAGTCTCTTACTTACATAGTTTGTACATCTGCATTTTGTTGATTATGATGAGGGAATTCACGAGTTTCAGTCTGAACAAAACTCCAGGTTTCAGCAATGACTATTCTGGACGCCTCTGATTGGCCACTGCATTCTAAACTCACCAGAATGCGCAACGATGTAAAAACGTGTAAAAATAAAATATGTTTTAATGTGAGCAAGTCTAAATTTAATACAGCAATTGAATCTTTTCATTTCATTTTCATTAGTTTTATGTTTTAACTATTATAGTTTTATCAAAAAACCAGGGGACCCCCCAAGTATATCTTTTTGGGTGTTATGGGAGGTCCGGGACCCCCCAGCCACCCCTCAATTCGAACACTGGATATAGAAATAAATAAAAATAGAAATAAATAAATATTTGATTTTTATTTTGTATGGCCTCCTTTGGCCTTGATAAATGCATGCATTCTTGCTAGCATAATTTTTAGACATTTGTCTCTTAACTGGTAATTTGCTTTGTAAAAGATTTTTTTTTCAAGCTTCCTGTAAAACGCATAAAGAGCATTAAGGTTATATTAAATTCCATATTTAAGCCCTTGCAATAAATAAGCTGTCATCTCCATTTCTACATTTTTTTTTTTTTTTTTTTTTTTCAGAAAATACAATAATGGTATCAGATATAATATTCTATCATAAACAAATAGTTTCTGTGTAAACAAGGGCTCAGGGCAACATTTAAAGGCATAGTTCACACAAAAATTAAATGTCTCATTTAAGCACAAATGTTAAAATATGTCCATTTGAAATTTCACTTGAATTAGTGTACTTGACTTTAATAAAGTTTGAATTTTTGTGACTTTTATAAAGTTTGAGTTTTGTGATCACTACACCACATCTTAACAGTTATTTAACTCTAAAATAAGCAGTACACCTTGAGCATATTCTCATAATTTGTGGTATTGTTTGTCCAAGTATGGACACTTATTTGCATACAATCAAACTGCTTTTTGTTACGACCCCAAAGTGGTCTAGGGGTTCTGGGGTATAGACATTAAAAAAACATATACATACAAGCAATGTGCAAGACAAAAATATAGTGCAACAAAAGGTGGAAATTAAATGACTAGAAAGGTTTGGTGGAATCAAAGAGAGTGATATATATACATATATGTATATGTACAATATTTACAGTATTTACAAGAACAGTCAAAACACAAGACAAAGGGAACGGGAAGTAGGGACGTGGGCGGTGCTAAATCAAAAAAAAAAAAAAAAAAAAAAATAATAATAATAATAATAAAACCAAAAACCCCGTAACTTCTTAATATCCCCCCAACTAATCCTGACTATGAAAAGAAAATGTAGAAAGGAAAAGTCTTCAGCATCTGAGACGCCCTAACTAAACTACACTTTCTAGCCAATAAACAAAAGTACAAGGGGTGGCACTCGCTACATACCTAATGTACTATACAGGATCATATTCCTATGTGTTGCAATGTATGTCACATGACGTTCTTACCTGTCCGTTTCTCCCCAGCCTCGTAACATATAACACATGCTCAAATATGTTACAGTGAGGGGGGGAGGAAACAAAAATATTTAACGTGGCAAAAATGTACACGAAAACCAAGCAACATAAACAAAAGTGGATACAACAATAACACGTGATGGCAAGAAAAAACAAAGCACAAAACAGCAACAACATGGGGGCTTGCGGGTGGTCTGACGTGCTCTTTTATCCGGGAGGGTCTTGTCCGATTGGGGGCGGCAGGATGAGTGACGTCAGCAGTTAATGATGATTGACGGATGACAAGAACAATGACTGGTAACTGGGAAAAGTGAAAGTAAACGGGAGAAGAGACAGCAGGAAACACATAACACAGCACCAACACATTAGATTCCACTGATTTATAAAGAACAAATTCAACTCTACCGAATAACCTCTGTTTGCACATGAATGTTATAAATAATCCAACAGAAAGAAAACATACTTTATGGTACTGATTGATGTTTTTGCTCCTTTGGCTTTTGCCTATGTTTGTACTGTCATAATGTTTAGTACATTTTGATGATTCCTTTTACTGTTATGGTTCTCAAGTGCTCCTCTCCCAAACCCAAGAAAATGTTTGTATGTCTTTTTGCTAAATTTTAGAAAAAGTCTATGATCATTTTGCCTAATTGGATGGAGTGATAACCAGTGTGCATGAGGTGTCGACCCAAAGATGGGTAAGATTCTCAGATGACCATAAGGGAACAACCTAAGCCAGGGCTTCACCACCACTGGGCGCCTACCCAGGTGTAATCTGTATAAGGGAGTGGATGTGATGCTTCTTCCGGGCCAAGAGCATCAAAGAGGGGACTGAAAGAAATTATAGTCTGCCTCGACTCAGATTCCACTCCACAATATATGTTGAATCATGCTCATTTCCCAAAATGGCTTAATTATTATAGAGAAGAAGAAAGTCAACACTTATGTTGTTTCTAGACCATTTGGGATGATTACATCCTGAGCAAATGGTGACCCGTTGTAGCATGGAAGTGGGTATGGGACACTGAGAACCATCTCAGACAAAGAGGTGTTAGAACATGATTAACATACAGACCACGACTGCTACGAAAGGAGTAACATCATTTACGTTAAGGGTAGTAACCTTTAACTGTATAAAAGGTTTGAGCTAAGGATGTTCTGGGTTCATTCCGACTCCGTTGAACCCAAGGTACTTTGCCACTGCTATGCTGCAATAAACATCTTCATCAAGATCTTCTACGTCCTCTTCACTTTTTCTTACACACAGAACAAGACACAGAAGAACACGTAGACACCAAACAAGAAGCATGACAACTCTCACTCCGAGAATAGAATTCTGGCTCCAATTTATATGAGGGCTATGAAGCCCCAAAACTACAGGAGTAATAGGAGTGTCAGTTAAACGAAAATGAATGGTCTCAGTGTGATTACTAGAAGTGATGAGTCTTACTGGACCTGTAGTATGAGTGATTGAAGGAAGAGATAAGCCATTAAGAGCATGGACAGCAATGGGCTGGGAGAAAGCCACCACAGGGAGTTTAAGTCTGTATGCAAGATCGGAGTCTAAAAAATTACCCTCAGCACCAGAGTCAATTAAAGCTTGACAGTCATAAGTGGTTGAGGACCACTGCAACATGACAGAAAGGAGAGTAGCAGCAAGAGAGGATTTAGCCAATGTGACCCCACCCATCAGTAACCTCTTACCTACTGATGGGCTCTGGCTTTTACAGGGCAATCTTGTGTCCACCCTGATAGCCAGATCGACTAAGCCATCCAGCGATGTGGGTAATTCCAGTGAACAGATCTCATCTTTAATATAATCAGCCAGTCCATGTAAAAACATGTCCCACTGCGCTTCTAGATTCCAATGGCACTCTGAACGCTCCGATTCCACTGCTGTAACTCCGCCAGAAAACAAGCCACCTCTCTGCCCGAAGCCGCCCGATCAACAACCTTTTGATGTCCTCAGAGAACAACTGGAACGAAGTGCAGCACGGAAGCTTTTGCTCCCAAACCGTAGTCCCCCAGAGAGCCGCCCGACCAGAATGCAGCGTAATGACAAAATCTTTCGATTCCTCAGTAGAAGATGATGATGGTTGAAGGGAGATGTACAGAGAGCATTTGGCAAGGAAAGAGCAGCACTGCTGAGGCTCACCCGAGTAGAATGCTGGAGGCGGAAGGCAGGGTTCGCTGAAACAACCAGCTGATTTGCCTGCAGTGCAGGTGTAGAGAATCCAGATCGTGCCTGGAGCAATCCAAGCACTCAAGGTCTTACAGGTTTGAAATGGCATGAGGGTAAGTAATTAATGACAGAATTTTCATTTTTAGGTGACCTGTCCCTTTAGGTGGGAGGAACATTCATTTGGAGGAGCTGTAATTTGCACTACCTTACAAAAGTTTGTATATTCATATATTTATTTATTTATTTATTTATTTTTACATCTTTGAAAGATGTCTCTTCTGCTCACCAAGACTGCATTTAATTGGTCAACAATGAAGTAAAAACAATTATTGTGAAATATTATTACAATTTAACATAACAGTTTTCTATGTGTATATATTGTGAAATGTAATTTCTGTTACCAAAGCTGCATTTTCAGCATCATTACTCCAGTCTTCAGTGTCACATGATCCTTCAAAAATCATTCTAATATGCTGATTTGCTGCTCAAGAAACATTTAATTATTATCAATGTCTTATCATTATCAAATGTTAGAGCAAACATTTGTTTTTTAAATAAATGCTGTAATTTTTAAAAAAAAAAATCCATCAAAAAATCCTGAAAAATATGAAGCAGCAGAACTGTTTTCAACATTGATAATAATCAGAAATGTTGCTTGAGCAGCAAACCAGCATATTTGAATAGGTGTGTTCAACTTAAATCACGTCTACAAGCGGCAGTCAATGAGACTGGCCGAGAGAAGTTGGGGACAGAGTTGAAAATGGACATTTCAAGTTGGAGACTTTCTGCTCTTGGCAGTGTTGGGGAAAGTTACTTTTAAAAGTAATGCATTAAAATTTTCCGTCACTCCCTGAAAAAGTAACTAATTACGTTACTTATTTACTTTTTTAATGTAAAATAATGTGTTGCGTTACTTTTGCGTTACTTTTTAAATCTGGGCAGGGCTTGCTTCTTTGTTTTTAATATAAAACAATTCTAATGTAAAAGCCTTTTTGCACCAAAAGTGAAATGAATTTACCTCAGGCTGAAAGAAAAGTTCATTTATGCAAAAGATCACTCTTCAGCTATAAAAAAAAAAAAAAAAAAAAAAAAAAAATGAAGCACAAATATTAGTTTATCTAAAGTAATTTTTGCTTATTAGCATGACTGAATTGCATAAATGAAGGTCAGCAGCAAAGACACTGGTTGATAAAATGGGATTAAATACAGGATATTTGTTTTATTTAACATATTTAATTATTGCAGGGTTTGCGTCATATTCCGAGTTTGCATTTCACTGTTTTTATTCATTCTGAGGAATACTGAATCTATTTTTTGTGAGTGAAATGAATTAATGCATGTTCACGTTTAGTCTAGAATACAGTAACAACATGTTTACTCCCAATTTCCCGACAGGAGACTTGTCAATCAATAAATGGGGAAAAAAGCAACTGGCGTTATTTATTTGAAAAAGTAACTCAGATATTTTCTTAGAAATTCAAAAATAAATGTGTTACTTTACTAGTTGCTTGAAAAAAGTAATATTATTACATAGCTTGCGTTACTTGTAATGCGTTACCCCAACACTGGCTCTCGGTGACTGTACCGGCTGAGTCACATGTCTGCTCTCGGAGCATTATTGTGGTACTTTGATGCCACACGTGACAGAGACTTGGCGTCAGATTTCGCTCAATTTGTGCAGCGCCATGTCAAGTCCTTATGATTTCTGAAAGATCATGTGATCTTGAAGACTAGAGTCATAATGATGCTGAAAATGTAACTTTGCATCACAGGAATAAATTACTTTAATTACTTTAATTTTATTAAAATAGAAAACAGTCATTTTAAATAATATTAATTTCACAGTATTACTGTTTAAGTGTATCATTAATCAAATACACAAAGTTGTGGTGGGCAGAAGAGACTTCACCATACCAAAACTTATGAAACAGTGGTGTATGCTTGAGATTTTACTTACTAGTCCAATGGTTTATAGCACTCTGAGTCTGTGAATGTGCAGCGGGCCATCAGCATAGAAGAATCTAGGAACAAAACAAGCAATTTGTCACAGAGATAACTATATTTAGTATGCAGTTGCTGGTTTATTAGAAGGAAACAAGCTAAAGTACAGGTAAAATGCAGAAAATAGAAAGAATATACAGAATATATAATATACTACAATCACTTACATCACTTACATATGGATGTCAAAAGCTTAAAATTACTGTAATAAATATATAATTTTGCAGAAAAAAAAAATGATGCATGGTGATATTTTGTGGGAAAAAAAGCATATTAAGTTATTTTATGAGCTTCTTCAGTTCACCTGTATTCCCTGCTGTTGTCAGCAGCTCCCTTAAGAAATTTTGAAACCTTGGAGCTTCCCATCTGTTGTGGAGGGTTTATTTCTGTCCTCCTGAAATCACAGAACAATTTTTTAGCAATATCTGCTTACCTTAAAAGATCAAAATGCATTTGAACTTGTTTTCAGCTATTTAGGTTAAATAAAATCACCTACTTCCAATAACCCATCGACAAATAGCCCTCAAAACCTTTACACTTCAGTCAAAACCTGCCATATACACAAGAAGATTTGATTAAAAGCCCAAAGTTTTATAAACAATAACTCAATCTCTAGAGTTAGCCTACCTAGTCTGTGAGATGCTAACAGACTTTTTTAAAGACATTAAACCATTTCTATGAAGCAAATATTCAACAGAAACATGTTAATTACAAGTAAGAATGGAGTCAGGAACAGTTTTATGTAACATTTGTATAATTTAAGGCACGTAACTTACCTAAAAGCAGTGACAACAGCACCAAGAGACAGAGTTTTCCTGTCAGGTGTTGTGTTGCCGGCCCATTTCCATGGCAACTCCTCAAAATGTCAGAGTCAAGCAGTGTTAACATAAGTAAACATCTAGAAATAAAACATTGCATTAATAATTCACAGTCTCATTTAATCATTATCCAGTAATGAATTTAAAACTCATTTATTTCAAAAAGGAACCACAACAATAGCTCACCGTAGAGACGCCATTACTGTTAGCTAAACAAAGTTAGGTGGAAATAAGCCAAAGTCTCAAGTAGGGCTCACTGCAAAGTCTTTTCTCCTGTAATACAGTGCGCCAAGCACCTACTAGTTACTAAGTGTCACATAATTAACAAAATAGTTTTTTTTTTTCCCAATTTAACTCAAGTGAAAACTTGCCTGAAAGCCACAGATGTCACCGGACAAGTCGCCTTCTCTCTGGTGGGTTGCTGAGAGATGAATAACCGTTCATGTTCAAATAGAAAAGCACGACATCGGCCTCCGGTCGTGAGCCGACTCAGAGCCGACCTTTGATGAGCTGGCAAAATAGAGCACTGACCGAACTACACCCGCCTATGCCTGGCCGATCCTTATTAGATGTTATAGTTCATGAGACCGATGTTCTGCTCATTGGCCGACGTCAGCCAGACGTACGTGTGCTGTCTGGGATGTAACCGCACAAAAATATGAAATGTATTTATTTGACACCAAAGCCCTGACATCTTTTTCAAGTTATTTTATATGAACAGAAAATGTTTTTATTTGAAACTGTCTGCGATTGCTGACTGGTATCTGAAGTTAATGTTTATTAATATAAAATGTATTTGACACAAAACCCACGAGATCACTGGCAAGTAAGATGTAACCCTACAAAAATATGAAATGTATTTATTTGACACCTGTTGTGACAAAATAAAACCGACTCTCACCAAAGTAAGAGACAAACTCAGTCAAATGTCTTTTATAATTTATTCTTTGCAAAGAAGGCCAGACAGTCATACAGAAACACAGGTTACTGCAGAGTGCGACCCAGAAGGGAGGGCTCACTCCAATTTATCTCTCTTCCCCAGTCTTCAAGGTTACATCTCCTAACTGGTAACTTTCCACACGTAGTAAGAGTCAGACAAATACATTCTGCTACGTCATACTCCCAAGAATCAAATCTTTATATTTAGGGCCCTACCACCCTTCTCTTATGTCATTCTTTTAGCAGGTTTAAATAAAGCAGACCCTTACACAATATTCCATAAGCACAAAGATGAGTAAAATGAATTTTTCTTTCACAATTTCCCCCTTTTTATCATTCATTGATAACTACTCACTAAATTCATTACTACTCACTCTATTAAATTACAATGTTTGATTAAAATAATGGTTAGAATCATCCTAAATCACCACATTCACTATCTGTGAGCCGGGCTAAACGAATAAGCACTGTTATTGGATTCCTGACATGGGTCAGACCCTCAGTCACTACACAGACAACAAACATGAGTGTTGCTTACAATTTCAAATCTCAAAGCAAATTTAAGTCATCACATCACATTTATATTCCTCATTTCTGATTTTCATATAATTGCTCACCCTCTTAAATTTATGAAATAAGAGAAAACATGCTAAGGTTGTTTTTGTGAGTACAGGCCCTGGTTTTCTTGCAAGCAAAAGAATATATATATATAGATATATAGATTATGATTATCATAGGCTTATCATCAACACTAAATGCCCCATACTTTCAATACCAATTATTGTCTCATTAAGTCACTTAATGCATGTCACTGTAACTTCTACTATCGTTAGCTCATCTTCACCCATGTTCAAAAACATGTTATTAGGATGTATATCAAATTTAACCATTTAATGGGAAACACTAGTTTTCCCCAGTCTCTATACTGAGCTGGATACAAGCTGAAAAATGCATGGTAGACACATTATCACCAACAACCCTACTGCCAAAATTGGTAACACAGTATCACACAGCCCGTATCCTCATTCTCCCCACAAATTCGCTAACCATTCAAACCATTAATTGTTTGCTTGTTCAGGCTCTTTTTTACTCCTTCATATGAGTAAAAGCACTTTGTGTTTAAACCGGACTCTGGCATTTGTTGACATGTGCCTCAAATCTCTTTACTCCATCTGCTCCTCCTCTTGGGGTGTAGATGGGACTTTTCTGCAGTGACTGGCATGAATCCACGTGGTTCTTTCTTTCACAGCCGTATGGGTGATCAGAAGCACCTTTAACAGCCCCAGCCACCATTTTGTTTCCAGCTCATTCCCCTCAGGTCTTATACCACCACGAAGTCACCAGATTTAATGTCATGCAAGTCACCTGCACACAGACATTAGACAACAGAGAAGACATTTCCTTGCAGTAACTCAACATGTCATGCTTTACTCAGTTCTGTTGATGGAAGCTGTTGTTTGCCCCCTTCCATTCCCATAACTGGTGGTCTACCAAAGAGAATTTCAAATGGGCTATGTTCACCCTGGATTTCTTTCTCATTCTCATATCCATGAGAACAATTGGGAGCGCCTTAACCCATATCAATCCAGTTTCCTCACAACACTAGGCCAATTCGTTTTTTTTCTTATAGCATTTTATCGCTCCACCTGAGCTGAATGTCAGTCAACAGAGCCTTTGCTACTGCTGCTGCTTGGGACATTTTTGTCACTTTTTCCACATTGTGAGTGTTACAAATGACACACCTTTTACAAAAATTTTTGCAAATGTTGTGAACCCCTTTGTAAACCACAATTCTTTCATTTGTGCTACCATTCCCCCTTTCGATGCATGATCCAACCCATGCATCGTCTTAGCATAACGAGGAAAGAATTTTCGGGGTAAACAAGGCCTGCCATCACAGCTCATCCCAACACCATTGGTCAGTGCACATCCAGATTGTTTCCACCGGTCTTTCTCTGCTCCTAAAGCAAAAGTCTGCATGCTCTGTAAGTAAGAAGAAACATCAAGGTTATTTTCAGATAACAAAGTACACTCCGTTTCTTTTGGCTAATTAGCCGCCGCGGCCTTCGCTGCCGCGTCTGCTCTGGCGTTTCCTGTAGATACAGAATCTTTGTTATTTGTGTGTGCTACACATCTACAAATGACTGTTTTATCAGGCAGCAAAATGGCTTCTAGTAAAGCTGCCACAAGAGGAGCATGGAGTATTGGGCACCCATCTGACTTAAAAAATTTTCTGTGTTTCCACAGTGCTCCAAAATCATGTGAAACTTCAAAAGTGTATCGTGAGTCAGTCTAAATGGTTACGCATTTGTTTGTCATGAGTTTGCACGCCTCAGTTAAAGCCACAAGCTCTGCTGCTTGTGCTGAGTAATTTGGTGGAAATGAGCCCGAGGTCACCACTTCAAATTCTGTCATCACAGCATAGCCCACCTTATTTTGACCTGCTTGTGGATCTCTGAACGCAGAACCATCCACAAAGAGGACGTTTTCACAATTTTTCGAGTGGTATGTCCAAAAGATCTGGACGTGGCGTACACACTTGATCGAGGGTGGTCAAACAACAGTGATGTTCCTCCCCATCCTCCTCCGTCGGAAGGAGGGTGGCAGGATTCAAGGTTGTGCAGCGTTTAACGGTTATATTCGCAGTCTAACCCCATGATGCTGCAAGAGAACAGAAGTCATAAACCCATTTTTCTCATCCACCATCTGAACAAAAGGTTTAGTTGGTACCGGTAGGCCCAAAGTCGGCGCCAGAGACAGTTGAACTTTCATGTTCACAAATGCCTCGGCAGTTCCAGCTGTCAGAGTCAAAGGTTCTAGGCTTCTTTGAAGCGCATTGTTATCTGTCGTAAGGGATGTTTAAAAAACCCTGACTCAAACATGTAAATTTATAGCTTTTTCCCATTGAATTCAAATGCAAACTAGTAGCCACTGTTTTTGTACAGTGGCATGCTAAAAAATGCGTTCGCCAAGTCTACCACTGAAAAGAATGTTGTATCTTGCTGAATTTGTGACAAGATTATGTATGGATTTGGCACTGATGGGGCCCTTTGTCTGACAGCTGCATTCACTGCTTGTAATTCTTGGACAAAACACAATTCTGTAGGTTGGCCCTTATCCCTTATCATTTTCACATTAAATATTGGAGTGCGCACTGGAGAATCATTACATGGCACTATTATACCCTCTTTCAAAAGTGACTCAAATACTGGTTTTATACCCAGTATTGCCTCTGCCTTCAGAGGATACTATTGTTGACACGGCCTGTAATCAGATTTTGAAGTGATTACAACCGGTTCACATCCCTTGATCAAACCCACATCATATTTGTGTTTTACCCACAATTCAGGAGGCACCTCTGCCAAAGCAGGGTGTATGTCTGAGGTGCAAATATTTGCCATGCAATGATTTTCTTTTGTGCTTTTATTAATAAGGGTCACAATTCTATCTACTTTAATGTCATACTTGCAGTCTGACACAAATGCCCCTAAACCTTTTCTGTGTTTCATACCCCCACCTATCTCACACCAGTCTGTTGCGTCAACAGATTTCTTCACAAATCTCCCTACTTCACACCATGACTGATCCCTGGCCTTGGAAACAGATAAGTGAGGCACAGACTCTCCTGCCACTAGACAAAATGGAAACTGTTTTTCTGTCTGGCTGACTGAAACCGCACACACACTTTCTGTCCCAAAACATTTGATCACCGCTCAAAGTTTCACTCTTCCCTCTTCTCTAAACCAATCTTTCTCATATTGTTCATCTTTTTCTGGTACGACATGTGACGTGCAATGTAAATTGTCAGACTGCATGATTTGTGTGTTAAACGGCTTTGTTCAATCTTTAGCCAGTTCACACATCATCTGAGCCCAATCATTGTTTTTTAATGCGCCAATCATAAACCCACTGATGCTCAGCTCACAGACAGCACAATTGCTCCTCCTGTTCTGCCACTCTGACACCCCAGGAGTCTGCGACGAGCACTAAATTCAATTTGCACAACAAATCTCGACCCATGATGGGTACAGGGCATGCCGGTGCATAAGTGAATGCATGTTTTAACACCCGGCCCCCCTCTGTTTCACAATTCAAAGGCACTGTGAATTTTTCAAAAATGTTATGACCTGATGCAGAAGTGGACTCATTTATGTTATCAGTCAATACCGGTTGACATGGCAAGTCACATGGTCGTAAACAACATCTTATTGCCCCATAATCTGCTAGAAATTCAACTAACACTCCCTCCACTAACATGGGGTATTTTGGCATTTTTAGAAACCCCTCACTTTCAAACATCATTGCACAGTTATCAGAAATTTCATTGTTTAAATCTGAAACACTCAAACCAAAGCAAGCTTTTTCTTCATTGCAAAGAGCAGTATTTTCATCACTCAGTTTAGAAACACACAAAGAAAAGCAAGCATTTTCTTCATTGCAGAGAGCAGTGTTTACATCAGTGTGTGTGTGTGTGTGTGATATTAAAAGATGTTCACTTCCCTGCACTGTAGCTGTCGGCTGCTCGCCCGGGACCCCTCCTCCCTGCTCTCCGTCTTTCTTGCTTCAGTCTTCTGCTTGATTTTGCTGATTCTCTGGACATTCTCGGCTCCAGTGACCATCCTTCTTACATAGTTTGCATTTACTGCACTCTCTGGTCAGATGATCATCAGTCCCACAGATCATACAACCCCGTTGCTTTGGGTTTCTTTCAGTCCAGTTTGAGAGTCTTCCGCCCCGTCCTTTCCCTCTCCCCCCCCTCATCTGTTGGATTCGGGGAGCCGAATAGCCTCCCGGTCTTGACACAGCCTGCACTAAGGCTAGCTGTAAGTCTTTGTCAGTCTTTGCTCTTGCTCTTTCTTTCTTTGTCGCTTGTTGTTCCTCAGCATGCAGAGCGTGTGCTAAAATGGCAGCCAGATGTCCATTCTTCCATTCAATGTAGTTGCCCTTCACTGCTTGCGCAATTTCTGGTCTCAATCCATTCAGAAACCAGCTTCGCAGGTGGCACTCCCAGGTGCCGGGTTGATTTCCCCTGTCGTCGGGTTCATCCAAGCCGCTGTGCTTGTTGAACGTTTTTAAAAAGAAAGTGAAATAGATTTCAGGAAATTGAGATCACGTGAGCAAGTACGACACGAGAAGTACATTTTGAAGGAATTGAAAAGGTGTGTGTGTAATAAATCAGGGTGCAGGGTGCATTCCGCCTGGCCGACTTAAGGGAGTAGGTCGGATCTGTTGGAGACGTCCGACAGATTGTATAGGCGCCGACGAAGGGCCCACGGCAGAAAGGAAGCCATTATGGGGAAATCCCAGAGCAAGCTTGTTAAATATGATACACCGGTCTGCAAGTTCTTTTCTCGTCGGCCTCTTCGTTGGGGGATTTGGGAATCATTTCGGGGTCTTCTTCTTCCTCTTGCCCTCCAGCTGCTGCCGCCTGTGAATGCGATACTGCCGGTCTCGCTGGCAGTGCTAATGGTCTTGCTGGTGGTGCTGTCGGTCTTCTTGGTGGAGAGCAGTCGAGATCAGGGTCCACTTTTAAGGCTTGCAGCTCAGCCACGGGATAGTGATGATACGGCGGTGGTACATGTGGGGAAATAAACACATCAAAGGAGTTAGTGGATCTATGTGATGCAGTTACTTTTCCTTCACATTCTTCCTTTTTCTTTTCTTTTTCATCCCTACAAGCCAGCTCTTTCTGCATCGCCTTTCTTTCCCTCCTATCAGCCTCTGTTATCCAACAATCCACTGCCTGCTCACATTTCCCACACACATGCCTCGCGCAGCACCCTAACTCCCTTCCTCAATTGACTCCTTTACTACCCTCAATCTTGTAGCACTCAAGGTACCTTCTTTCGAAAAATCATGACATTTAACCAACTTATCCATATCTTGCATGCATTTTTGGCCATACACTTTTCTCATTTAATGGAATAGTATCATATTTAACAAGCTTGCTCTGGGATTTCCCCATAATGGCTTCCTTTCTGCCGTGGGCCCTTCGTCGGCGCCTATACAATCTGTCGGACGTCTCCAACAGATCCGACCTACTCCCTTAAGTCGGCCAGGCGGAATGCACCCTGCACCCTGATTTATTACACGCACACCTTTTCAATTCCTTCAAAATGTACTTCTCGTGTCGTACTTGCTCACGTGATCTCAATTTCCCGAAATCTATTTCACTTTCTTTTTAAAAACATTTTGACCACACTTGCTTTCCTCACACAATTTTCTTTTCTACAGAATCAATCCGCTGTGCTGTATTCGTGATTCTAATTTCCCCTGGAAATTATATCTAATCACGTTGCCCACCGAATCGGACCAGCAACTATGGTTCACCCCCCCCCCCCCCTTTTTTTTTTCCTCTTTTTTCAATTTTTCAATTTTTTTTTTTTTTATTAACCCCAATTCCAATAACAGGTACAAAAGGCACATCCAAGGAATCCCACTTCTGACACCAAATTGTTGTGGCAAATTAAAACCAACTCTCACCAAAGTAAGAGACAAACTCAGTCAAATGTCTTTTATAATTTATTCTTTGCAAAGAAGGCCAGACAGTCATACAGAAACACAGGTTACTGCAGAGTGCGACCCAGAATGGAGGGCTCACTCCAATTTATATCTCTTCCCTAGCCTTCAAGGTTACATCTCCTAACTGGTAACTTTCCACACGTAGTAAGAGTCAGACAAATACTTTCTGCTACGTCATACTCCCAAGAATCAAATCTTTATATTTAGGGCCCTACCACCCTTCTCTTATGTCATTCTTTTAGCAGGTTTAAATAAAGCAGACCCTTACACAATATTCCATAAGCACAAAGATGAGTAAAATGAATTTTTCTTTCACACACCAAAGCCCTGACACTTTTTTCAAGTTATTTTATATGTGTAAGTAGGATTGGGTACCGAAACCCGGTGCCAATACGGCACCGGTACCCATGTGACCGGTATGTACTGGACCGAATCAGAACGCGAATTTCGGTGCCTCATTTCGGTGCCACTTAAATGCCTGAACTGTCGATTGAAATATTTGTCTTCTGGTGCTATGACATGGATGTAGAAGCATTGATTCATCAACATGCATGATCGCTAGTTAAATTTAAATACTGCATTCATGGGGTGTCAGAATGATCAGAAAATGTATTTACTGAATGAGAAAACTCACGTGAACATCGGAAAGCTTTGATGATAGAAATCCAAGACATCTTTGTAGTTACTATCCACTTTCACATTTTGAATTAAAAGCACAAATCGTCTGGAAATGAGACCATCCGAGAAGCGCGTGAATGCTGCAACTATCGTTACACTTGCTCTGGCTGCAGCAGGTGGTTTGCCGTTAGCTTAGCTAGCTACATTAAATGCGTCTAACTTAAAATGCCAAAAACTAAACATTCTAAAGTGTGGCTATATTTCACGAGAAATGATTCAGACACTGCGACGTGCAGCAAATGTTTTACAGCAGTTGCGTGTAAAGGGGAAAACGCGTCAAACCTAATGAAACATTTGATGGTATGTGGAATAAACTTGAAAGCAGAGGGATGCACCGTGTTTGACAGTTTGCAGACATCAGCTGGAGAGGTGTCGTATTTTGCCAGAGACGGCAAATATGTGATGCGATCTAGGAAAACCCAACACATGGTGAAATTTTACCTTTTTTAGGTTTTGACACCATATGAAAGCTGAGTTCAGGCCCCTTTCCAAAACTTTTATTTTTTTAATAAAAAAAATAAACTGTCATCGGACGACTCCTCTTTACTAACTTCATCATCCGATCCTTCATCTCTGTATGTGAAATAGCCCGTAACATAGGGCACTGACATCACCAAAACTGAGCAGACTGAGACGAGTAAGATCGGTTAAGTGAGCAGCTGCAGTACTTTAGATGGCGTTGTTGTGCTCCGCCATCTCACGATATTAAAATAAATAAATAAATAAATACATAATGTAACGCTGAGTGAGAAACGAGAGGCAAGTGGATCCATTTGCGAGCTTTTATTAAGAGGACGAGACAGAGACATAGTCGAACAGGCAGGGTCAGAACAGTAGCAAACAGGTATGTAGAGGCGATGCACAAGAGAAGTCCGGCGTGGGTCGATCGGCGGCGAACATAAACCAAGACGTGAGACAGAAGAGTAATCCTTATAACGAGCAAGAGTCCAAAAAGGCAGGCGGCGAGACAGGTGAAACGGAATGGCCAGGCGAGATTACAAAACTCAGGAAACTAGGAAACTCAGGAACAAGGGAACAGGGAACTAGGAACTAGGAACTCTAACAATGGTAAACACAACAACAATACTCCGGTGGCCTGCATGGGGAAAGACCGGGGCTTTTATAGCACCACTGATTGGTCACGGGTGCTGACTCAATCAGCGCGCTGAGTGATGGGGAATGTAGTCCGGGGTGTAGTGCAACAGTCTGTGTGAGATGATAGGGTCAGAGCGACATCTGGTGGTGAGCGGACCGCAGAACACCGACCAGATTCGTAACACATAAATAAATAACTTTGCTTGCCATACTTTACACAGAACTGGTGGAGAATGTGAACTGATACGCCTTTACTAAATATGTTACGTGGTTTATTTTGATAGGTTTTTGTGGTGTTAAGGGAAAGCACCTCCACAGCGCGTTCTTAACATAAGAGAAAGACAGTCATTTCTGCTTGCTGCAATAAATGTCTATTTTTCTGCACTAAACAAGTGAATATCGAAGAGATATTATGATAGACAAGATGTTATAGAATAATAATTTAATGAAAAACGCATTTCCTGAAAACGTCCCACCGCGACATCCGACGGGTTTTCCCAGATCTCATCACATATAGTCATATTTCTGCAAAAGAATTACTGAAATTTTAAGCTGTTAAATTATTGTAGTTGGGTTAGGTGGCTTAGGTTTTATTGTTGTTGTGTTTTGCATTGACTTAATAATGTATAGTACTACTTCTTTTTTTTTTTTTTTTTTTTTTTTTTTTTACTTTTAATACATTGTTCAATTTAAAGAACTTTTTGTCCAATAAAAATATATTCTTGTGTCATCCACCACTTTGTGGCTTTTTTAAAAGTATCGGTTCAGGCACCGTTTTGGCACCGGTACCTTTTTAAAAGTATCGATTTGGCACCGGTATCGAAAAAACCCCAAACGATACCCAACCCTATGTGTAAGGGACCATTTGAAACATTGTATTTATGTTCTCTAAAATGTAATTGACGGGAAACCCACAATATCGCTGGAAAGTATGATGTAACCCTACAAAAGTATGAAATGTATTTTTTTGACACCAAAGCCCTGACACTTTTTTCGAGTTATTTTATATGAACAGAAAATATTTTTATTTGACAGAAACTGCCTGTGATTGCTGACTGGTATCTGAAGCGTCTTGTCCCCTGGGGAGATAACGCAGGATTGATCCAGACAAGGTGGTGTTATTGCTGGGATCAGAAGATTCTAATAGTCTCTTGAGAGTCCATAGGGATAGCTGTAAATGAAGTTTATCGTTCAGGCTGCCCGGGCGGGGGGCAACTTTAGATTCCCCTGGAATGCAGTGATGCTGTTTCTCTTTTGGCGATTTGTTCGATAGAGGCCTTACATGTCCCCCTTTGCGTGGTGATGTTCCCGGTGTTCCCGGAGTTAGATGAATGAGCTACGTTCCCTCCTAGGGTTTTATTGGAGTAATTAGATCAAATTGAAATGATTCAATTGGGAATCAAATACAAAGGATTCAGAATCGATTTGATTAACTGATTTGGAATTAGTAGTTTAAACTTTATCAACTGTTCATCCACCGAAACGTTTAACTTAGTATATCTTACCAATTCTGGGTGTTTATATTATTCCCGAGGCCATGGGATTATAATATAAACAAAGTATTAGGTTGTTATTGTGAGCTAGGTAGCAAAATCTAAGGCACAGTCATTAACTTTCATAAACCGAAAAAACGAGACAATGTTCTTTCCAATGAAACAAGAATTTATTGAACTACTCTAAGATACATGAACTAAACTACTAAAAATTACACACACATACACACACTCACACACACATGCATATGGTTCAAGGAATGAGAATTTATGGGGTTTGAAAGGAATCCCAAAATTTCTATTATCTGCTACTAGTTCTTAAATTGCAACCTGAGGAAACCACAAAAGCAGAGATTTATCTTTTAGTTGCTTAAGAAAATTTAGCACCAGTTCAGCAAGAGTTTAAGGAGACCTTGTTTTACTTGCGTTCGGGCTGCAACTGGGTTTTCCTCTGTGTGCTCGGCTTTAGTGAAGGGAATCACGCCACTTCTGATTGGTTGCCTGGTTCTTTGGATGATGTCTTTGGGAAGCCTTTGGTGGTGATTGGACGGTAGGAGAGGCTGGATGAAGCTTCAGTTAGTTGCTTGGTTACACGGATGATGCTCTCGGAGCTCAGGTGAGCGCTGGCAAAGTGTTTCTGTGTTCGCGAGCATCTCAAGCAGTTCACGCCGTCAGAGTGTTTCAAGTTGTCCAGCAGTTCGGTGTTTCACGCAGTTTGGTCAGTTCAAGCTTCGGGTGCTTGCTTGGTTACCAAGCGTGAGGAGCTGGAAGTTCTTTGAAAGTTGGAGTTGTGGGGTGCAAAGACTTTGAAGGTTTTACGAAGCTTTAGCTGGTTCTGTAGAGTTCTGGATGGCACAGTCGTGTAGTGGTCAAGCAGGGAGTGTCGGTGACAGTGAGCTCAGACGAAAGGCGAAAGGCAAAAGGCAAAGTTTGTTAAGAACATTTTGATTTTAACCGGGCCCACGAAGTCCGTCCCACGAAGTTGTGTTCCAATCATTTGGGTTGCAAGGTGGGGTTCCGCCCCATGCGGTTTCAACTGTTTGTCTGTCACGTGAAGGCAACTTTTCTCCAAGAGTTTGGTAATCACTTCACTAAGTGTTGTAATGCAAACCTCATACATATAATCAACTTCTCTTTCACGTCAACATCTTGGAAATAAAATAAGCTTTCCTTTAATACCAAACGTTGGGTATCTTGCATACACATTAATAACTTTGTCTACCTAACGGGTTATACACACATTGGTTAGCTTTGTAGGTTACAATAAACACACCAAGCATATAAAAGACATAGACAGCACATAATTATGAATCATTTGCTCTACTAGTAACGGTGATAAATGATTGCCTTTTAGGATCGTTTGTAGAAGTTTGTGTATTCTTTGTTGGAGGGAAAGAACATTTGGATATATCCAAGAGGGGAAGAAAGAAATGTTGAGGAAAAGGTCAGGAGAGTGTCACATTGTAGTGACCCACGTACCCTGCGGGCGGGATGTGTCAATGTAAATCTGTCTTTTCGTGTTTATTCGATTACCAATTTATGCATAGCTGGTCACCAGTTGCCCTGGCCATCTGTTTTCGAGATGGCCTCAAAAGAGGGGGGAGATTCCTTCTATCACTATTTTATTGTTCTTTTGGTTCTTGTGATGGGTCTGGCTGATCGCTCTCTTCCTGTGTCTCTTCCTATATCAGCAGAACGGTCAAGGAGCACCATTAACCATGTGGTTTGCATGGGGGTGTCTTGTCCCCTGGGGAGACAACGCAGGATTGATCCAGACAAGGTGGTGTTATTGCTGGGATCAGAAGATTCTAATAGTCTCTTGAGAGTCCATAGGGATGGCTGTAAATGAAGTTTATTGTTCAGGCTGGCCGGGGGGGGAACTTTAGATTCCCCCGGAATGCAGTGATGCTGTTTCTCTTTTGGCAATTTGTTCGATAGAGGCCTTACATGTCCCCCTTTGCGTGGTGATGTTCCCGGTGTGAACATCGGCAGGCACTGGAACAAGAGGCAGAGAGAACAGGCACACGCAAACGCAAACAATATCACTAGCTGAGTTCTGGTGCATGACTGTAACTGTTTGGGCTGGTAAGGTGAGCTTGCACAAAATGGCAAAGGGTGCATCAGTCAGGACTATCGTGACTTGGGTAGTTCGGTTGTTCGGTAATTATTGGGGTTTCGTCAAGGTGGTAGGGGCGTGATCTCAATTAAGTTAGTTGCGTTTTCCAGTTCAGGTTCTTGGTTGGTTTTATGGCAACGGAAGATACGCGGGACGCTGGACACACATTTGTGGAGAGATTCTTGTACCGCATTTACTCGTTTATGGTGGAGGAAGGCCAGCGTCAAGGTCACCATGTATCCTACAATGGTAGAGACACATGGTGCGGTATTGGCGGCAGACTAGGATCGGATGATTGGGGCGTCGACAAGCGCGAGGTGAGCAATGGCTTCCAAGGCAGTGTCGACGGGAGTTAGATGAATGAGCTACGTTCCCTCCTCCTTGATCCTCTCTTCTAGTTCAGGATCTAGGGTGAAGGAATGCTGCTTGAAAAATGGTGAAATCTCGAGTTCGGCCTGGTACTCATCCTCGGGAAGATGGTATAGCGCCGGGTCGTCAATATGGAGGATTGAGTCCTTAGGGACACTAATCCACAATGTTTGGTTCAACAGGACAATGAGAAATGATTTCGTTCTGTGATTTTTTTTTTTTTTTTTTTTTCCCACCTCTCCTCAGCGTGCTCAACGCGTTCTCCGTAAACATTATAATAATAACATATCAAAAATAAAATACATGAAACCATGCTACAAACAACAATGCAAAATGAATTGTTACAACCATTTATCCAAACAAATAGATCTTCTGCATCTCGATTTAGATCAATCATGAATTAGAATAGAAAACAAATTGATACAACATGAATAGTAAATCGAATGAACAATAAACTATACCTGGATGGAGTAGAGAAAGAGTACAACAATGAGAAATTATTTCATTCTGTGATTTTTTTTTTTTTTTTTTTTTTTTTTTTCCCACCTGGACAGATTAAACATGAGTTAATCAATTAATTAAAATCACCATGTTCTGCTGACGCACATACATATTCTCGAACAACTGTACTCGGTAATAAAACTGTTAAATCTCATCCATCCACTAATAGAACACTTTCTAGCACATTTATAACACTCTTAACAATAATATTTCTGCATATTAGGCACTTGATAAAACTTCCAGTGACTTTTACAACTCATATTGAAGGAGCACTGCTAACCACTTACCTCTCCTCAGCGTGCTCAACGCGTTCTGAGGACGCAGCGCGGACTGAACAGAAATGACATCATGCCGTAACATGAATATAAAACTATTTTCCAAAAAGGACACAAATAAGATACAAAACAAAATTTGAATGTTTTCGTGAACATACTAATATAGAATTTATGCATGAAAATTGAAAGGAAGGGTTATTAGTGAAATGCATTAACTTATATCGTGAGTACACACTCTTATTAACATCCGTCACACTTACTTGGGCAAAGATAATGGATATCCTTAGTGAGCGTGCACATTTTTAGGTTTGAGGCTAGATACAACTGCTCGTTATTGTCGTGGTAAGCCACCACCTCGGGAGTGTGGATTTTGATGTGGGTATTCCCCTGCCAAAATCCTACATTTACGACGTCTTTACGAGTCGATAACGGGGTAGACTGAGGAGGAATGCCAGGTCACCTACTTCTGGGTCAACGTACAAGGGAATGGCCCTTCCAGGGAATAGGAGAGGTGGGCTTGGATTGGAGTCGCAGGGGCCGTGGTAGTGGACACCAGGACGTTCTGGACCAGGCTAAGGGGTATTAAGTACGGTGGGATCCTACCCATGGCTAGGCTGTCGATTGAGGAGCTTACTTCTTGCAACATGTTGGCCATAAGGGTGTTCAGGAGTTGTATCTGAGTTAGATCGCTTTGCACGACCAAGAACAGTTTATTGATGGATCTGATTGTTTTGTTTAGGAGAGTGCTGTCGATGTTAAGGACTGTGATGGTGCCGTGATTTCCCGAAGGTTTGTAGGGCATGGCTCTGAACTACGAGCTGATGTCGGATCTCAGGCAGTTTGGCCTGAATCTCACCCACATGTCGCCTTACTGTAGGCCAGGGTTAAGGCATTGGTGGTGGTCATGCCGATGTTGAACAGAGCACCTTCAGCTGCAGCAGCCCCCAGCAGAGCTCCCAAGAATCGCTTGGAACGCCGGTTGTACCCACTTAATTCAGCCTGGGTTACGGTCATTTTCTGTAACTGGCGCAGCATGTGGTTCACATCGGCCTGCGCATGGGCGAAGGCTTCCCGAGTCCCACAGGTGCCTGCCCAAGTAGTTTTGGGGGTTGCTAGGGTGTAGTGTGCTCAGAACACATCACGGGGGTCGAACCGAACGTATACCTTTTGGGTATAGGTTTTTGCAGTTAGTTATCAATAACCCCGGCTGTTCACGGAGTATGATCCCCGACACTGGTCCCGGCGACGCGACTTCCGGCTGGGTCACGACCCTGACTACGAAGAGAAACAAGCCGGCGAGTCTGAGTATCTTCCTGGTAATGAAACCCCTGGGTAAGCATGGCTTGGCAGGTCGGCCTGATTGTTAACCAGGATTTCAAAAGATGACTTTATGATACTTTGGTGTAGGGAGTCAATCCTAATTTTGGGACCTGAACTTAAAAGAAAGATTAATGGAGAGTTTCTGATGATGGCTAAGAAAAACAGAGAAAGGGAGAAAAAGAAAACACAGAGAGACACAAGGACACTGAGTGAAGTAAGACAGTAAGGACGAGTGTTGCAGGTGTGAAACAGCTCCTCTCTGCTGGGTGAGTTTGGTCCCAGTGGTGCGGCAGAGGAGAGTGTCTAGATGATTTGTGTGGTGTGTGGAGAAGAGCGGTGTTTTCTTAGAAGGGAGGAGATTGTGTTAGTGGGGTGTGTGGTCTGGAGGTGTCGGTCTGTGTCAGCGGGTTTGGTCCTCCCCCTTTTCCTGTCGGTTGGAGCCCAGATGTCTCTTTATCTGATTCCGATGGGCCCATTGGAGGACTGGCTCATTGCGCCCTTGTCTGATTCTGATTCGGTAGGCAACAGGCAAAAGTTTGTCCACAATCTCGTGGGGCCCCGTCCAGTGGGATGGAATTTCTTGGACAGGCGATGGGGAGTGTTCTGCCGTGGTTGGGCGAAACTGTAATACCACACTTTGTCTCCGAGTTCTTGGTAGGAGGCCTTTTGGTTGTAATAAGCTTTCCGGCCCTCTGCGCTTTTCTGGAGTTGTTGCTGCACGAAGGAGAAAGTCATTCTCAGGTGTTGGTGCAATTCTTCCAGGTACTGGTGGGTGGTGTAGGCGGTGATGAGGTTCATCACAGCAGGTGTAATGGTAGCGTCATTTGTCGCCCCGTCATCATTTCGAACGGGGTACTCCAGTGGACCGGTGAGAGGTGGCCCTGATGGCCATCAGCACCAGAGGGAGCTTGATGTCCCAGTCTTTCTGATCGGCAGCTACATATTTTTTTTAACATGCTGACCACTGTTCGGTTAACACGTTCCACTTGCCCTGAGGTGATTAGATGGTGGCTAATGTGGAGCTTAGCATGTATACCCAGGAGTCTCCACACTTCCTGTATCACCTCGGCTGTGAAGTGGGCAAGTATCTGTTGGATCTGTGCATTGAACCCGGCGTAGGGTTCCTCCATTGTTGAGGTTTCGGCGGGGCCCTGGTGTACAATAGTCACTTGTTCTGGACATGCAGGTTGTGTTGAGATAACTTAGACTAAGAGGTGCGTGTCCTTGGCCAGTTCCGATCGGCAGATGCTTTCTTTGGACACGGGCAGAATAGACGTGATTGCGATGGTTTCGTGTGGTCTTGTGAAAGTCATGGTGTCGTCATACTCGTCTGACATTAGCTGGGCTGGTATGGGGCCTATGACAGGTAACGTTAGCTCAAAGTTATGGAACGACTAGTTGATGAGCCATCCCAGGTGGCTGGCTTTGGGTATCTTGATGTCTGAGGCTGTACAATTGTTGAATAACACATACACAGCACGGGATGACACCCCAATGAGGGGCGTGGCTTCCAGAGTCACTTCTAGTCTTAGGCAGGTCCTGGAAGGCTGGAAGAAGGCTAATTTGCTGTTGAGAGTTTGACCAGGTCGCATGTTGAGTCAGACACTGACACTCTTGCTGTAGGCGGGTATTGTGACTTTTATGTTAATTGATCATGGCACATGCGTCTGGCATTGTTTGACCAGACCGAAGGTTCTTGAGGTTGATTGAGGTTGTTAGTTGCCGTGACGGAGGAGCTCAGATGACATCGTCCACTTTGTCAATGCATGTGTTAAGACTGACAATGATGTCTGCCCCAATGTAGAAGTCGGTTATTCCATTGTATGTCCACTGCACTGGTTAGTTTGGAAGTAGCCGTCGCTGTTGATGAGGGACTGAGAGGAAAATGGCTGTGTTTGGTGACATGTGGCAGGCTTGAGTGTCTTTGCTTCAATGCTTTGAAGAGCTTAAGACTGATGGCTGAGTTCACAGCCCATAGGACTAGCACTGCATCAGACACGGAAGTGTCTTGGACACCTATGGCAGTTCTGATTTGAAGGGGACCTGCGTCTGAGTCCCATGCTTGCAGTGAGCAGAGGAAGGGGTCTTGGTCATTGCTGCTTGCTGTTGAACTTGAGCTTGGCCTTGGCTTTGACCTTGTGTCATCACTCAGCACATTGGGGGCAGTGTCTGTCGTTTGCCACTGCGACTCACAGGAGTTTACTGACTGGAAGGGCAGCGACTATCTGTGCGATCTCTGTGAGTTCTTTCGTCGGTTTCTGGGGCTGGTTGCTCCAGGGTGTGATTATCGCTTTCCCTTGGAGATTCCACCAGATTCCCACAAACCTTTTCCTGAGCTTCCTGATGAGGTTTACGGGTTCCATGACCTGTCCCATCGACTCTCTTGAGGTCTTGAATGGTCCCAGGGTTTCTCCCAGTGGCATCCAGGTGAGTTTTGTCATCCACGCTATCCATCCCAGCGGTTATATCTCTGTTCAGGATGGGCGCCAACGTGAGAGTCCCGTTCTCTGTTGGACGAGGATGATCTTCATTCTTTAGGTGGCTGCTTGGCACTGTCCGGGTGGTGGGCACTCTCGAGGGCCATTCCCTGACTTTGAGTGGTGAAGTCAAGAACTGCTGCAGATTTGGTGCCCTTTTCTGCTGCCATCTTTTGTTTGCCATAGGCTTTGTGGGCCAAGTCTCGTAGTTGCTGAGACGTCATTGTCCGTGGGGACATGAGAACGCCAAGATGATGGCTCACTCCCGGGTGAAGATTTCTCAGGAAGATGGTTTTGAAGTTCAAGTCCTCTTCCATGTCGGGTTCGTTGCGAGCTCCGAAGTATGCTCATCTGAGTCGGCTGTAGTAAGCTTGAGGGGTCTCGTTACGACCTTGTTTGGTCTCCAGGGCGGCCACCAGTTCTTGTTCTGACTCTGGATCTGCAAATTCTTTGTTGAGGGCATTTCGGAGCAGATGATAGTCTGTCTTTGTGTGGGCTGGCTGTCGGTCCAGAAAGCTCCGCACTAGAGGTCTTCACAGAGGACCCGAGACCCGAGGACCCGGGACCCGTACGGGTTCGGGTCTATATTTTAAATGGTCAGCCGGGTCCGGGTCAGGCCCCAATCTATTACCTCGGGTCCCGGGTCTGTTTAACATTTGTGTATAATACCCGAATCGATCGGAGGACACCGCACCCGTCAGTGATCAGTGTCGGTCAGCACTTTGCGTGTGTTTTGTAACTTGCAACTTGTAGAATTAGGATGAGAAGAGTGTGAGCGGGAAATAAGGTGGGGAAAAAAACATGCGTGACGCGAAGTTAACGCTAGTACTGCAAGTGGACGGTATCAAGCTGTCTCATGTGAATTCCTACTTTAAGCTTCATGAGATTAACTAGGTGGAGTTTTAAGCATATGTTTTGTATTTTACTGAAGAAGAGACGCACCTATTGAACACGCACGATGGTGCAGTATATGCAGGTACGTGGCGCACCCACTTCAGTCAGCTTTGTGTATACCCACTTCTAAATCCAGTGTGTCTTGCATTAGCCAAAATCATGACAGTCGACCACATAGTATCTTATCCAATTGCACGTGAATAAATGCAAATACTCCATAAAAAAGCAAGACCGTGGCGCCGGCTTCCTTTGAAATATGACTGCGCCCGTGCCCGCTTCGTCCTGCTTCGTGACAGAAATGCCACCTGCATGCGCGAGAGCATGTAACTCAAAGTGGTAACGATGATTAATTGTTGATTACTAATTTGAATCAGTACATTATATCGAAAAAAATATCTTAAATAAATTAAGAGTATACTTCTCCAGACACCACTACACCACTGTGCACGCAGTAAAGTGTAACGCACTTCTTGTTGTGTGTTTTTTTTTTGAAAAAAATAAATAAATAAATAAAAAAACTGCTCCAAGCTGGAATAATAAATAATTTAAGAAGGTTCTTTCACTCGGCAAGAGAGAGGAACAGCCTAACATGGACGAAAATGTTAGTGTCAAGGAGGATTGATCACAGTCTGGGCTAATAACAGTAGATAAGCCAAAAAGTTTTTTCGCAACTTGTTTATTGACTTGTTAGCAGTTTGCTGTGTAATATGTGTCGACCGGGTGTAGTCGGGTCTCTGTCTTCCCAGCCGGGTTCGGGTCCAATTTACGAATGACAGTCGGGTCTGCGTCGGGTCCAGGTAGTAAATTTAAGGCATTTCTCGGGTCTGCACGGGTTCGGGTCCCACTTTCAAATTAAATTCGGGTCCGGGTCGGTTCCGTGCAACAAATTTACGGGTCTCTTCGGGTTCGGGTACGAATTTTTGGACCCGTGAAGACCTCTACTCCGCACCTCAGGGCTGAAGGTGGTTCCAGAGAATGAATGCCGTCAAATTTCTTCACCCCCTTTTCTACCTTTTTGTTTATGGGGTTTTAAAATACAGTGACTGTGTTTGTTATTATAATCCCTTCCAGGTGTAAGAGAGAACAATGACAATATTGGTTTCTTCCCTGACAAGATTGACACCATAGACCGTTAAAATGCACTTTTAGATGGGGGTTACGACTGGCGACGCCACTCGGCTCTCCTGTTGGCCTGCTCTGGGTTTGGCTAGGTATGATCCCATGATGAGGAGGGAAGTAAGGAAGTGAGGGTCAGACAATTACAACACAAAACGTTCAGTTATGCAAATATTGATTAGATGTCTCTAAAGTTCTCTGCTTTTATGATCCTCACAGGTACAATCCCAAACACAGCAGCAGTGGTAGGATTAGGAGAGGACAGCTAGGAGGGAGAAGGAGAGGAGGCCCATAAAGGAATAACAATGCTTAATTTATGGATATTGAAGTTGCAAACCTTTAATGACTACTAATAATTATCACTTGTGGTGCTTTGTTAACTTTGGATTAAAGTGATTATGTTTAGGTTAAATCATCTGTATCATTGCAGTATAGAGGAGGAGACCATACTCATTTGTGAGTTACGTTACCAAGTTGGTAATGGTAGTCACCATTATTACCAAGTATTACAATTTGTGATGCCTCATCAAAATTTGATCAAAGTAAATAATAATTGCCTTAACCAGTACGTATCCTTGGGGTATGAGAAAACGTAATTATCAAATGACTGTGAAATTAAAGTGAAATTAAAAATGTCACAATCAGTAATGATAATTGAATATTACTGCTGAATGATGTTGCCATTGAATTTGCCAAGAGCCGTTAACATTAAATTAATCAATAGGTGTCATTACTATTATAATTGAATCAATCGATAAGCATTGTGAAAGTGTTGAGGAAGAAACCGTGATTAATCAAAGTTCAAATCAGTAATGATAGTTTTTGATCAATATTAAATGATGTTTGTCCAAACTGACCGAATTAATTGTAATTAAATTAATCAGTAAGTATCATTCCGGTATAGATAAAGAGAATTAAAAGAGTCAAACTAAAGCTGTGAACTCAGGAACGATAGTTAATTATTAATATTTAGTAACGTTGTCATTACCTCATAAGAGCATTTATATAAGTAATGAGAGGGCAATCATAATTAACAGTTGATAAAATTAAAGCTTATGGTTTACCTGATGGAGTAAACAAATAAAGGGGGAAAGGAAACCTTACACCCAAGTAATTAACAGTTAACTTTGAGATCGGTAATCAAACTTAGCTAACCTGAGAATCCCCGGGAGATTGTCTAGCTGTTTACACACTGGGACATGCAATGCAAATCAGTCTAGCATCGAACAAGGCCTTATAGGAGGAAAGGAGGAAAATGCTCGCTTTTCTCCGTGTGCGCTTTAAGGCAACTTCTCTTTTGTCTCGGCGGACAGTTCTTAAATGTTAACTGCAGTTTAACTCTTTACGAGACAACTCGAGTTACTCTTCCATTCATTCAAACACACTGGCTGCCACAATAAAGTATACAGTAACATTACAAACCTTGTTTCTCTGTCTCTGATCTATCTTTCGGAAAAATAGAAAAGGTACAACACAAAATGACTTGGTTTTTATGTTCACAAGTTAGATGTGCCTGCATTCTCTACCAAAATAATGGAGGATTTTATTAGAGTAATTAGATCAAATTTAAATTATTCAATTGGGAATCAAATCCAAAGGATTTGGAATCGACTTGATTAACTGATTCAGAATTAGTAGTTTAAACTTTATCAACTGTTCGTCCACCAAAACGTTTAACTTAGTATATCTTACCCATTCTGGGTGTTTATATTATTCCCATGGCCATCGGATTATAATATAAACAAAGTATTAGGTTGTTATTGTGAGCTAGGTAGCAAAATCTAAGGCACAGTCATTAACTTCGTAAACAGAAAAAAACAAGACAATGTTCTTTCCAATGAAACAAGAATTTATTGAACTACTCTAAGATACATGAACTAAACTACTAAAAATTACACACACATACACACACTCATACATGCATATGGTTTAAGGAATGAGAATTGATGGGGTTTGAAAGGAATCCCAAAATTTCTATTATCTGCTACTAGTTCTTAAATTGCAACCTGAGGAAACCACAAAAGCAGAGATTTATCCTTTAGCTGCTTAAGGAAATTTAGCACCAGTTCAGCAAGAGTTTAAGGAGACCTTGTTTTACTTGCGTTCGGGCTGCAACAGGGTTTTCCTCTGTGGGCTTGTCTTTAGCGGAGGGAATTAGTGTCATTTTTGGCGGCCTGTTTTAATTTTAGTTTTAGTATAGTCTTTGTGTGAAGCTGTCATTTTAGTTTTTATTAGTTTTAGTCATGTTCATACTCTTTTTAGTCTAGTCAAGTTTCAGTCAACTAAAAGTCTGAGCAATTTAGTCTTATTTTAGTCAGAATTATCCATTAGTCAACAAAAACTGATGACATTTAGTCTAGTTTTAGTCAATGAAAATTGTATTTTAGTCTGACAAAACTAGCTACAGTATTTGGCCAACAAGGAATGCTTAGCAGTGTTGGGCAAGTTACTTCCAAAATGTAATACGTTATATATATTACTAGTTACTGTCTTTTAAAAATAATTAGTTACATTACAATATTACTGTCTCTGAATTGTAATGCGTTATACTAATTTTGAGTTACTTTTACCAAAATATCCACAGAAGTATGACTAGGCATTATAAAATACCAAAATGTAGTTTATTGCAGCTCATTATGCATCCAGTGGAGATTACTATGAACTATAATTCATGACTACAGCAAGTGAAACATTATGAAGTACGTTTCATTTCATTGCATCAAAATGTCTCACGACGCCAGGATGTTTTTTTTAACGTTCTATACAATAGAAAGCGATGGGATATAAAGGTAATAGTTTTTACACTTACACTTAACAATAATAATAGTTTCCCCAATATAAAATGTTTTTGTATTGTATAATACATACAAAGCATGTTCATGTTTATGACTTGACGATCATATTATTTAGTTATTTATTTATCGTATAACAGTAGGATGTAATATGAGTGTTTACACTGAGTGTATGTTTAGACCATGTTTATCAACACTCTGTTCTCAAATAGATGTTTAACGTGATAAACAATAATTATTAGTTTCTCAGATATAAAATGTCCTTTTTACATTAGTACAAATGCGCGAGTCTATGGCTACAAATTCATACACTATATATATTTTACAGACGCTCATGATATTAACATGCTCACAGATGTTTTTCTTATGTTGTTTGTTTTTTAGTGATCTGATACCTGCACAACAGATGAATCCTGCTGTCTTTCAAACTCTCTGACAGTGCTGTACTAACATCAGATGATCAACTACACATATTCTAGCGTAAAAAAAAAAAGTTCCTTTACTACCGATGATGAGTTTTGCAAGCACTTAAATATCAGGTATGACTTACTTTTTTCACTTGTTGAACAGAATTCAGAAAGCAGTTTTCAGAAACTGCACAAAGTCTGTTCACATCTCTGTGGTTAGATCAGGGTGCGCAATAATGTGCATTTGACATTCATTATATATATTTTGATTATACTGTGTTGTAAATAAAATACAAATAATCTAAAACTCCATTCTTTGAATCTCTCATTGTTTCTTACCTGACAGTCACAGTCTCACTGATGGGCCATTAGGGAGGGCTCTTTGTCTCTCAGGTGTGAATTGCTAAATATTCATAGGTCATTGCCACTCCTTCGCATATTCCCTTTTGATCACAAAACATGTCTTAGAAAATTTACATCAATATATTGTTTTCTCTGAACGAGTGAACAAGATGATTTTCACATCATTTTGTAGAAAAAACTCCAGCCTACCACATCCAGTTCTCAAAAGTCTTGTGAACTAATGTTCTGAATGTGTTTCATGGCCTTATTTCAGTGACTTAAAACATTTAGTTTTTCACTAACCACGTATAAACGTTGTTTTCTCAAAAACACAAACATGTACATTCATTTTGCATTCATATTATTGTAGCCCAGTTTGTGCTGATTACAGTGTAACCAGACTTTAGCCATTTATATGTTTTTAAGATACTGAAAAAAGCACAAATGTCAGGGCATGTCAAAAGTTCTCCATGGGCCCCAAAACACCCTCGGACCCCAGAGGGTTAATGTTTATTAATATAAAATGTACTTGGCCCGAATCCCACGAGATTGCTGGCAAGTATGATGTAACCGTACAAAAATATGAAATGTATTTATTTGACACCAAAGCTCTGACACCTTTTTTAAGTTATATGAACAGAAAAAGTTTTATTTGACAAACTCCCTGCGATTGCTGACAGGTATCTAAAGTTAATATTTATTAGCGTCCTGGGGTAGGCTAAGGCGCCGGCGGGAGCATTCGCATATTTTCCAGATGACAGCAAAAAGAACTTGAATTGCTCCCTCAATTTTGATTGGACACATAAAAGTAATACATCACCTGAATCTGTAAAGACTTTACTTTTATTTGGGTACACTCACATTATCAACAACTGTTTGTGATTTTTTTAAAATAAAGAAAATATACAGGGTGTCCTTTCAGTCTTCTCAGTCTCCGTGAATATCAAGTTGAAATGCGTCACTAAAATGAACTAAAACTCAGCGAATACATGACACACAAACATGAGACATATATCTATAGAAAGCTTGAAATGTCTACTTTTAAATGAAATAAGTTTAATCGAAAACACATATTCTGTGTTTAAGTAATCCGTATTAAACCAATGCCATGTCCTGTTTTTCCCATCTGACCTCATTACCTCTAATTTGATCACAACCACGCGCTGTGCGGCGCTATTGCTATTACGAACATCCACGTGAGAGACGCGCGACATGACCGCCCACATCAACTCGTAAACAAAGCAGCAAGGTGTTTGTGTCGGATACTTTCGTTTTTGGAAGAAGGCGCTGGGAGGAATATTTACTCCAGATGAGGACGAGCTGAGAGGAACAGGCTAAGCTTATTTCACAAACAGAACGCGAGCGCGGCTACAGGCAGCTGACGAGAGGATCTCTTATACAGTGTAAGTAATGTTTCTTATTGGCATTAGATAATGTGTTGTTGTGACAAACTTGAATGCATTTGCTAGTTGGACTTTTTCAAAACTATAATTCCTGACTAAAATGTGTAAAATCGAGTGCAACATTTTGAAATATCATAGGCAACATTTAAATGGATCTGTAAGACGTCGGAATATCATAAACAAATTGACATAAAAGTAGGGCTTATGTTTAGATGATATAAAAGTAATGTCTAAGAATGCTTAGACCAGTCTTCACTGTTGATACTCTGTCTGCAAATATCTGCTCAAACGTGTACATAATGTGCTTAATAATAATTTAGTTTCTCAGATGTTGTTTTTATATAATAATAAATAAAAAACGTGTGCATATGATAGCTATAAAATCACATGGCCAATATTAGTGATTGCTAATGTAACAATATAGTTGCTCCAGGCCTATCAACATGCTCACTGATTTATTCATTTATTTATTTATTTTAGTGACCTGATACCTATATGAATATTTTTGGGATAGAAATTATAGAACTAATGCTTTTATTTAGCAATGATGCTTTAAATTTCCCCTGATATTAACATGCTCACAGATGTTTTTTGTTTTGTTTTAGTTGTTAGTGATCTGATACCTGCACAACAGATGAATCCTGCAAACATTCCCTCTGGGAGCACTATACCAACATCACATCTTCAACTACACTGATATTCTATTGGTAAAACAAGTTCCTTGACCACTGATGATGAGTTTTGCAAGTACTTAAATATCAGGTATGATTTACTTGTTTTACTTGTTGGACAGAATTCAGAAAACAGTTTTCAGGAATTACACACCGTCTGTTAACATCTCTGTGGTTAGATCAGTGTGCTTAATAATGTGTCTTTGACCTTCATAATGCAAGGCTCTCAAGTCTCACGCATTCACCGTGAGACACATGCATTTCAACCAGTTCACACGCTCTCACGCCACACCTTGTATTTCTCACGCTGAGAAGTAAGGGATAACTTGTCCCGCTATACAGTGGTGGACAGTAACGAAGTAGTTGTACTTAGTTACTGTACTTAAGTACATTTTTCAAGTATCTGTACTTTACTGGAGTAATTTTATTTTGAGTAACTTTCACTTTTACTTCACTACATTCCAAAGCGTAAGATCGTACTTTTTACTTCACTAAATATCATAAAACATATCGTTACTTCTTATAATATATCACATGCTCCGGGACGCAGAAGCCGTGTCTGATTCATGAACAGATTGCTTCTTTTCAATGAACCTGTTAAATCGATTTGGGAATCGCACCAAACGATTCATTCAAGAATTGGAATGATCCGACTGCAGCTGTTCACGAGTCGACAACTCATTGATTCATATGATCCATTTAGAGTGAGTCTCCAGTGAGAACTGGGAGATCTTGTGAGTGTGCGCGTGACCGATGCTGCGAAAAGTAAGTTACTAATGTCGAATTTTAGGATTAATTATTGTAGCTGAAAACCATATTTAGGTCAAAACTGTCCGTTGTTTGTAAATTAAATCTGCTGTAAAGGGTGATCTGTCTAAGCCCACTGAAATGCTTGAATTCAGACATATCAGCACAAGTGTCTATATTTTAGGTCAAAAAACGAAAAATTAAAATAACACAGATTAAATAAAATAACTCATGCACGTTCATATTCCCCGCTGCTGTAGCAGTTTTATTAAAATGCTACGCATTAAGCCCTATGTGACGTCTTTTTTTATATCGTTTGTCAACAGTATAAAATGTTATATTGTTTGGATCAACTAGCTGAGTAGACAGATAAGAATGTTTATTCATAACCATCCTGAAAATAAGTAAATATTGTTAGCTGATGCTAACTGTCTAGTTAACAAGCTTGCTGGTGCTAAGTTGAGGTAATTTTAGATATAGAGTCCAAATATTTTTATTTAACCACCTAGACAGATTACATCTGAGGGAAAAAGAAAGGATGTGATTTTCAGAACATGGTAACTACAGCAATTATCAAATAGGAAGTGATGCCCTCACTTGGCATTTGGCCAGGGGTGTTTTTACACCACAGACAAGGTTTAATAACTGTGACCTTATGCAAAACAACAAGCTTTAAAACACGTTTTTCTTACTGGTGAAAATTAGATGGTCCATCAGGTACATCACAGTGCAAGCTTCACAGTGAACATTGCTACATCACTCTCGTCAACGTAGTCCATATCAACAACAAACATTATTTTTTACTCCATATAGTGGTTATTTTGGGAAAATCAGGTATTTTGAGCAGTAGGATTATACAAAAATGTGTGCTAATTATTAAATTAATTAGCCTATATAAAATTGCAAAATAAACTTATCAGTACTTTTTTTTTTTTACTTAAGTACATAAAAAAACCTGGTACTTTTGTACTTTCACTCGAGTAAAATTTTAAAAGGAGCACTTTTACTTTTACTGGAGTAATATTTTATTATATGTATCTGTACTTTTACTCAAGTACTTGATTTGCGTACTTCATCCACCACTGCCGCTGTATAATGTTAATGGACGAGGCGCAGGCTTGCAGGCGGAGTTCATAGCTGTCTTGAAAGTTAAATGCCACCTACCAGCAAATATCAGAAATTAGAATGTTTTGTTTTCGGGCTTCAGTCACGTTCGTCACTTGGCAACATGGACGTGCAAACACGGGACGAGGCAAGTGGTGGAATCATTAGCTCTCCAACAGTTTTAACGAAGTTTTGGCTACTGCAAACTAATGAAAGGACTAGACAATTGGATGCGCATTACAGAGCTAGTGCTACAGGAGCTATTGTGCTTAAAAAGGATACAAATGTTTATTTTCCAAAAAAAAATGACCGATCGTTTCACTAGATAAGACCCTTCTTCCTCGGCTGAGATCGTTTAGAGCCCTTTGAAGCTGCATTTAAACGGCATTTTGGAAGTTCAAAATCGGGGCACCTATGAAGTTCATTATATGGAGAAAAATCCTAAAATGCTTTCCTCAAAAACCATAATTTCTTTACGACTGAAGACAGAAAGACATGAACATCTTGGATGACAAGAGGGTGAGTAAATTATTTGTAAATTGTGGTTCTGGAAGTGGACTTCTCCTTTAACCGTACAGTTGCACTCAACACTAATAACTGTCAGACTCAGAAAATCCTTCATCACTTGAATTAAGATTATGATAATTTAATTTTAAAGCACAGCCACCACAAAATCAGACTTTAGCACCTAGGTTAGGTTAAATACAGATATAAAATCAGAAGAAATAGTTTAATAGCTATGATACCATTTTTATAATCAAATCCTTGCAAAGCTATGACTGGAAACACTGGCATCTAACAATGCAGTAAAACAGTTAATCTTAAAAAAATAAAGCATATATATGTAAACCCAAACATGGAAATAAATCAGTTATTGAATAAGCATGTGTCCTATTTTGTGTCCTAAACCTCTGAAACATTTTAGAGCAGTCAATGCAATTTGGGATAGAAATTAATCAAATCTGTGTGAAAATACTCAGATGTAACCCCCTTTGTAATTTTCATAAGTAAATTTAATGTAACTATACATTGTATCTCAGTAAATGTAACAGATTAGTTACAATTATTTTGTAATTAAATTATGTGATTCCATTACATGTAACTAGTTACTCTATTAAGTTTGAGCCCCTACCACTGTCATCAAGACATCAATATGTGCAACAAACACTTGCAATACAAAATGTCATTCATAAGCTGAAATATGTACTCTCTCTCTTACACACACACAGCTTGACATGCTCAGGGCAAGTTCTGCAATACTGTGTGTGTAGGCCTACAGTATGTACATTGAGCGCTGCTGTTCATTTGCTCATTTGGGGCCAATTTTTTTATTTATTTCTGATATATTTTGAAATATACAAGACCTTTTTTTTATTTTTTTTTTTTCTTCATGAATTTGACTTTAATCAAACTCACCAGTTATTATAGTTTCTATTTTGTGCTGGTCAATTATGAACAATAGATCAAATTTAACTTCTAGCAAAAACTTGAGAGAATTGCGTAGGGCAGAAGGGCTCCTCTCCTAACAGATATAATCTCACTCCAAACTTTTTTTTAAACTTGAGAGCCCTGATAATGTATGTTTATATTATATTGTGTTGTAAATAAAATACAAAATACAATAAAACCCCAATCTCTGAATCTTCTCACATTGTTTCTTACCTGACAGTCAGTCTCATTGATGGGCCATTAGGGGAGGGCCTTCTGTCTCTCAGGTGTGAATCACTAAATATTCAATGGCCATTGTCCCTTGCATATTCCCTTTCGATCACAAAACACGTCTTAGAAAATTTAAATAAGTATACTGTTTTTTTGTGAACGAGTGAATGAGATGATTTTCACATCATTTTGTAGAAAAAACTTTAGCCTACCCCACCCATGTCTCAAAAGTCTTGTGCACGAATGTTCTGAATGTGTTTCATGGCCTTATTTCAGTGGCTTAACAATTTTAGTTTTTCACTAAATTAGACTTCAGCCATTAATATATTTTTAAGATACTGAAAAAAGCACAAATGTCAGGGCATTTCAAAACTTCTCCAGGGCCCCAAAACACCCTCAGACCCCAGAGGGTTAATATAACAGCCTGCGATTGCTGACTGGTATCTGAAGTTAATGTCTATTAATATAAAATTATTTGACGCAAAACCTGCAAGATCGCTGGCAAGTATGATGTAACCATACAAAAATATTAAATGTATATTTTTGACACCAAGTCAAGTCAAGTCAAGTCACCTTTATTTATATACCGCCTTTAACAATACAGAATTGTGACAAAGCGGCTGTACAGTATTAGATAGGAAACAGTACATCAACAATGCCAAAGGCAACAGTAAACACTCACATTTTAGGTAAAGGTAGTTAATCAAAAACAATAAAATAAAATGCAATATTGTGTTGAGAGAAAGTGTCCCCAACTAAGCAAGCCAGAGGCGACAGCGGCAAGGAACCAAAACTCCATCGGTGACAAATGGAGAAAAAAACCTTGGGAGAAACCAGGCTCAGTCGGGGGGCCAGTTCTCCTCTAGCCAAAGGTCCCGTGGTCTTGTGCCGACAGCCGTCTAGGTGACGAGGTCTTCACTGTGGATCCGTCTCTGGGGCTCATCTAGTTGATGTGGACTCCGATGACATTCAGGGCTGTAGAGGTCGTCACTAGGTGCTGATCCACCATCTGGGCTGGGTTCGGACTGGATCCGGGGGACTGCAGTGACCATCTGATCTGGATACGGACTGGATCTGGTGGTTAATGTGACCTCGGGATAAGAGAGAAACAGACTAATATTAGCGTAGATGCCATTCTTCTGACGATGCACTGAGTACATCGGGTGTTATGGGAAGTGTTCCCGGTTCCGGTTGACCTAATTAATGCAGCCTAACAATCCTTTAACGGATTTGAATTATAAGAATATGTTGATGTGTTATGTGTAAGCAAGGTTAAAGAGATGGGTCTTTAATCTAGATTTAAACTGACAGAGTGTGTCTGCGTCCCGAACATTGTAGGGTAGATTGTTCCAGAGTTTGGGTGCTAGATAAGAAAATGATCTCCCGCCCGCGGTTGATTTTGATATTCTAGGTATTATCAAATTGCCAGAGTTTTGAGAACGCAGCGGACGTGAGGGACTATAATGTGATAGGAGCTCGCTCAGGTACTGAGGAGCTAAACCATTAAGGGCTTTGTAAGTAATTAGCAA
This sequence comes from Cirrhinus mrigala, assembly GCA_036247105.1. NCBI lineage: Eukaryota > Metazoa > Chordata > Actinopteri > Cypriniformes > Cyprinidae > Cirrhinus > Cirrhinus mrigala. Next base: position 1,650,317 of record CM070008.1, on the reverse strand, counting down.
GATTTTAAAATCTATACGATGTTTAATAGGGAGCCAGTGCAGTGTAGACAGAACCGGGCTAATATGATCATACTTTTTGGTTCTAGTAAGAACTCTAGCTGCTGCATTTTGGACCAGCTGGAGTTTGTTTATTAAGCGAGCAGAACAACCACCCAATAAAGCATTACAATAATCTAACCGTGAGGTCATAAATGCATGAATTAATGTTTCAGCATTTGACATTGATAGCATAGGTCGTAGTTTAGATATATTTTTGAGATGGAAAAATGCAGTTTTGCAAATACTAGAGATGTGGTTTTCAAAGGAAAGATTACCATCAAATAGCACACCTAGGTTCCTAACTGATGACGAAGAATTGACAGAGCAGCCATCCAGTATTAGACAGTGTTGTAGGTTATTACACGCTGAGGTTTTAGGCCCAATAATTAACACCTCTGTTTTTTCAGAATTTAGCAGTAAGAAATTACTTGTCATCCAATTTTTTAACTCAACTACACAATCCATTAGTTTTTCAAATTGGTACGTTTCGCCGGGCCGCGAAGAAATATAGAGCTGGGTATCATCAGCGTAGCAGTGAAAGCTAACACCATATTTCCTGATGATATCACCCAGGGGTAACATGTAAAGCGTAAAGAGTAATGGCCCTAGTACTGAGCCTTGCGGTACTCCATACTGCACTTGTGATCGATATGATACCTTTTCATTTACTACCATGAATTGATGGCGGTCAGATAGGTACGATTTGAACCATGCCAATGCACTACCACTAATGCCAACATAATTCTCAAGTCTATTCAAGAGAATGTTGTGGTCAACAGTATCAAACGCAGCACTAAGATCCAGTAGCACTAACAGAGAGATACAACCACGATCAGATGACAAGAGTAGATCATTTGTAACTCTAATAAGAGCAGTCTCAGTACTATGGTATGGTCTAAAACCTGACTGAAAATCCTCACAGATATCATATTTCTGTAGGAAGGAAGATAATTGTGAGGATACAACCTTTTCTAATATCTTTGATAGAAATGGGAGATTCGAGATAGGTCTGTAATTAGTCAATTCGTTGGGGTCAAGTTGTGGTTTTTTAATTAGAGGCTTAATAGCAGCCAGTTTGAAGGTTTTGGGGACATATCCTAATGACAGTGATGAATTAATAATATTTAGCAGAGGATCTATGAGATCTTGAAGCAAGTCTTTTAGTAGCCTAGATGGAATAGGGTCTAGCATACAAGTTGTTGGTTTAGATGATTTAACAAGTTTATACAATTCTTCCTGACCTATAGTAGAGAATGAGTGGAATTGTTCCCCAGGAAATCTATAGCGCACTATCTGATGCGACACTGTAATTGACGGCTGCATGGTGACAATTTTGTCTCTAATTGTATCGATCTTAGAAGTAAAGTAGTTCATGAAGTCATTACTGCTATGCTGATGGGCACAGTCAGTGCCTGTTGGTTCTTTATTTTTTGTTAACTTAGCCACTGTATTGAATAAATACCTAGGGTTATGTTTGTTTTCTTCTAAAAGAGTCGAAAAGTAATCAGATCTGGCCGATTTTAACGCTTTTCTGTACGATAGGGTACATTCCCGCCAAGCAGTACGAAAAACCTCTAATTTTGTTTTCCTCCAGCTGCGCTCCATTTTCCGGGCTGCTCTCTTTAGGGCGCGAGTGTGCTCGTTATACCACGGGGTCGGACAGTTTTCCTTAATCTTCCTTAGGCGCAGAGGAGCGACCGTATCTAGAGTCCTGGAAAAGAGAGAGTCACCAAAGACCTGACACTTTTTTTTCCAAGTTATTTTATATGAACAGATTTATATTTATATGAACAGAAAATGTTTTTATTTGACACAAACTGCCTGTGATTGCTGACAGGTATCTGAAGTTAATGTTTATTAATATAAAATGTATTTGACCCACGTGATCGCTGGCAAGTATGATGTAACCGTACAAAAATATGCAATGAATTTATTTGACACCAAAGTGTTTAAGGGACCATTTCAAACATTGTATTTATGTTCTTGATGTAAGACACATGCATGAATTATGTTATAAAATGCCAAAGATGTTTGTGTAATCTAATCTGCAATTTGATGTTTGTTTTCTGTGCCTTGACCATTCTGCACTGAGTGTGTTTACGTGTTGCAATCAGGAAGTCGCGAATATTTGTGCTTAAATTATCCTTCTCGGACACCGTAGTGATCAGGTGGGCCGGTAAGCTTAATAAGATGGCGGGCGGACATGAATGAGAGTCGCTGATTGTTTGAGCCTATATCGTTTTAATGTGGATTTTATACTTTGTATCACTTTGAAATGGACTTGACGCACGTCTGATGAGGATGAAAGGATTATGATGTTTGATTTGCATTCCTTAGAGAGCGTAGCGAGGTATGTTGATTGTAATTAAAGAAATATATGTCTGAATGAATGTTTGTTGTGTAATGTAACCAATTGTTGCGCTTTCTTATGCAGTTTAACACGTTTATTGTATGTTAATGCAGTTTTGACGGTGCTGTGGGGTATTATGACTCGCTTCAATGTGTGAAGAATAAAGATGCTGTTTGAGTACATCGCGTTGTTGTGGTGAATTAAGGAGACCTCACGCATCGATCAAGGCTCTCGGATCCAAGGGACTGCTACAGTGAAAACTCAACGCTACATCTGGGTTGTTAGCTACGCTACAAGTTTTTCTTCGAACTGTTGGAGAACTGGCGTTGGTTGCTTCACGTAATTAGGCAAGACCGTAAATCGATAAGCTAAGCGGTGACTGCAGATGCGGTGAGAGACCTTTTAATGAATATGAAGTAAATCATTGTATGTCGAATTCAATTGTTATTGTGATATTCTGACTAAGTTAAATTATAGGCTCAAATGTTTGAAAATGAAGTGTTGTTCTAAATGCGATGATTATCGCACGCCGCGGACAAAGTTCAAATAAGTTGTTCAAATAAACGTTTGCCGCTCCTTTGCTGAACCCAGTGGCCAGCGCAGCGCTTTCCACGTTCGGTGTGAAAGCCACCTAAATGCATTATATAATGTTGAAGTTTACAACATAGAGGTCTGCCCGATTCGCTTACATAAGCAAATTGCGAGCACTTTCCAAGGTAGACCGTGTTAACTTGTCGATCAGCCACTTCAGTCGTTTCATCATCAGACTCTGGCTCGAATTGGTATGGCAAAATCGATGCCATCTTTTTATGTATTGACAAGTATCCAAGGCTGTCAGTCAGTTATGGCAATGGGCGTTTCGTTTTCCGACACGCTGTACCAATCATAAAGGACTGCGCCATCTGACCAATCACAGCAGTGAGGGCTCACGGAAAGGAGGGGTTTAGAGAGACTGATTCTTTGAACTGCTTCGCACGAATCGTTTAGGAATCATTTAGAAATGGGGTAAAATTAAATCTATTTTTGGAGAAAACTGAAGTGTTTTTGACCTTGCATACATGTAAACCTGTTTTGGGAGTCTATTAAAACAATATTATCAACCTTTAAAATGGCATAATAGGGGCACTTTAAAATGATTTATTCCATTCTTGAATTTGAAACTGTTCACAGCCTTGTTGAAGTTCCTTTGAATAGGCCATTTAAAGGTGTTAAGCAGTTCATTTTTTTTTTTTTTTAAGAAGTTGAAGCTGATAACTCATTGTTGGGGGAAAAGGGTAATTATGCTGACGGGGAAACCTTAAGTCTTGTAGAAGAATCTTTAACAGGAAAAGCAGATGAGAAGTTCACTGTCAGGCAGAAAATTCGCTCTAGTTCTCGTGAACGACAGCTTACAGAGAAAGATAAACAAATGCGTGAACAGGAAGCGAACAAAAACGTTTAAAGGCATTTTTGAGAGCTTATGAATCCTGGAAGAAGGTGGCTAGAGAAGCTAGGATAAGACTTAAGGGATTTTGTGTGAAGGATGACCTTGATAATATAAATCAAACTGTTCAAGGTGGATATGATTATGTGAATCAAACTTATGAAGTTCTTCAGCGTAATTCTCTTAGCACCTTAGATATTGTGATATAAGTGGATGCTTGTATAATACACTAACTACAGAAATATGTGATTTTGTTTCTAAACGGTTTTGTTGGCCTAGATCAAAGAAGACGTTGAAAAGCAAAGAGTGTGAAGGATTTTAAATAAAGATAAATATAGATCAATTTTTGGCAACACAAACACAGAAAACATAATGTCTGAGAAATTAGACAGTCAATCTAAAGCCTCTAGTAAGCAAGTAGATGCAGAAGCGGATCTTGCAGCTAAATCGGAACAAGCAAAGTCCATGCAGGAGATACAAGCTCAGGCAGTTAAACTTAGTAAACTTGAAAGCGAACAGAAACTTCATCAGTCACAGATGATGGCAGAAATGAAACAAAAGCAAGCTGAAATTGAACTCAAGTTAGAAGAGGAGAGAACAAAGTTAAGAATGATGCAAGTGGATATGGAAGTTAAGGTTGCTGCAGCTCGAGTTCGAACATATAATCAAATTGAAGATGGTGTAATGAGAGAACCTAGTACAGATACTTTCACTGCTGGAGCAACTTTGGATGCACTTTTAAATGGACGAACAGCAGTGGCTTTACCTCAATCTCACAGTATATCCCAGAACGTAACTGCTGATTTGGCTGAAGCAGTTGCAAGCTCATTAAGCTTGAATCGTTTGACTGTTCCTGAACCAATTGGGTTTGCTGGTGATCCACTGAAGTTTGCAGATTTTAAGATGTCATTCACAACTTTGATTAACAGAAAACCTATCCCTGTTAGTGAAAAGATGCTGTATTCGAAAAGTTATCTTACAGGAGAAGCACGTAAAGCTGTGGAGGGATTCTTCTATCGGAGCTCCGAGGATTCATATGAGAGTGCCTGGTCAGTTTTAAAGGACAGGTATGGGAATCCATTTATTGTGCAAAAGGCCTATCGAGACAAGCTTATGAAGTGGCCTAAGATTGGTCCAAATGATCCTTTGGCACTCAGAGATTTTGCTGATTTCTTAAAGGACTGTTCAGAGGCTATGCCCCATGTTAAAGGATTGGCCATTTTAAATGATAGTGAGGAAAATAATAAGCTGTTAAAAAAAGTTACCAGATTGGGCTGTACGCAAATGGAGTAGAATTGTTGTAGAAAAACTTGATACATCTGGAGAATATCCAACATTTGAACGCTTTGCTGAGTTTGTACAGAAGGAAACTTGTGTCGCTTGTAATCCCATCACTTCCTCTTTTTTGTTGAGCTCTAGATCACTGGATGATAAGTTGCCCAGAAGAGCAAAGACCTTTAGTACAAGTTCCCACACAAAAGATTACAAATTGAAGACCTCAGAAAGTCCATCTGTTTTTAAGCCAAAGTTGCTATGTCTTGTTTGTAAAGAAGTTTCACGGCATTGCTAAGTGCCCAGCCTTTGCTTCAATGGTAGATAAAAGGTCATTTATACATCAAAATCATCTGTGCTTTGGATGTTTACGGACATGTTACTAAAGATTGTAGAACGCGACACATCTGTGGAATATGTGGCCGACGCCATCCCACCTGTTTACATAAAGAACGAGAGAGGTCTGGTGAAATATTGAATGAGTTTCTACCTCCTCAGAAGAGGAGGTCAGGAAGTCCACAGGGTTTTGTCTCATGTGCTTGTTCGTAATGCTTCTGCTACCTCTAGCATTGTCCCTGTTTTTTTGCCATCTGTAAATGAACCTCAGAAAGAAATCCTTACATATGCTCTTCTTGATACCCAAAGTGATTCAGGCTTCGTCTTGGAAGATCTTGTTCGAGAGCTAAATGTAAATACTCAACCATTGCAACTGAAGCTAAGTACATTGACCTCCACAGATACAATAATGGGTAGTCAAAGTGTGCATGGACTGCGAATTCGAGGCTTTCACTCTGAAAAATATATATCGCTGCAGCAAACATATACACCTGACTTTATTCCTGTTAATATGTCTAGTATACCAACTAGAGCTGTAGCTCTGCAATGGCCTCATCTTCAACATCTTGCAAATAAATTGCCATCACTTCAAGATTGTGATGTGGTACTATTAATTGGATATGATTGTCCTTCAGCTTTGGCTCCTCTTGAAGTTGTTTTAGGAGGCGAGAATGAGCCATTTGCACAGAAGACTAAGTTGGGATAGAGTATAATTGGAGCGGTCAGTCCTCATTTGGATAGGCAGGGATGGCAAAGATTCGTGCACAGAGTTGTAGTGAGAGAAATGCCAGTTCCAACAGCTACAGATATCTAGAGAGTTTTGGAGTCAGACTTCAGTGAAAGGAACTCTGAAGGTAAGTATGTTTCCCAAGAGGATGTGCGTTTTATACAGCTTCTTAGAGAAGGCATTCAACAGAAGGAGATTGGTCATCTTGAAATGCCTCTCCCATTTAAAAGCTATAGTCCTCCCACTCTACCAAACAAGATGTTGGCCATCATTCGCTTGCAGCATTTAAAGAGAAAGTTAAGAGCAAACCAACAGTTTTATGATCATTATAAAACCTTCATGGAGAAGGTGATCAGAAATGGTGATGCAGAGTTAGCCCCAAAAGCATCTGTGGGAAATATTGTATGGTATATTCCTCATCATGGAGTTTACCATCCGAAGAAACCTGGCAAGTTAAGAGTTGTTTTCGATTGTTCAGCCAAATTTCATAGAATCACCTTAAATGACACCTTACTATAAGGACCTGATCTGATTAATTTCTTGGTGGGAGTTCTCTGTCGTTTCAGAAAGGAATCAGTGGCCATTATATGTGATATCAGTTTCTTGTCATGCCTGAACATCGCAATTATCTCAGGTTCTTATGGTGAAGCCTCTTCTTATGGAGACTCTTCTCCAGGCTGTGTTAATTTTGATCTTGAAAACAGCTTTTATGTTGATGATGGCCTTGTGAGCATTCCTACTGTCAAAGAGGCATCTGTTTTAAAAGTTGAAGCACAAGAATTGTGTAAAAGAGGAGGCTTACGACTTCATAAGTTCAATTCGAAAGAGAGTGAAGTTCTTTGCTGTGTAAATCCGTCCGAAAGAGCAACAAGTGTAAAACATCTCGATCTTAATCTAGATTCAGCTCTAGTGGAACGTGCATTGGGCATCCGTTGGCAAATCAAAAGCGACAGTTCCAGTTTTAACATAAATTTGAAAGACAAGCCTGATACACGTCGTGGCATCCTCTCAGTCATCGCTTCTTAGTATGATCCCTTGGGCTGGGGATGACTTGCTTCCTGCAGATTTGTACCCATGGTCGGAGGAATGGAAGATGGGTCTTGAAAGATTGAGAGACGTTTCAATTTCAAGGTGTTATAATCCACAGAATTTTGGCAATATTCTATTAACAGAATTGCATCACTTTGCAGACGCCAGCAGTATAGGATATGGCGCATGTTCTTAATTGAGATGCAAGAACGAGGAAAACAGAGTCCATTGCAGTCTCATCATAGCTAAGGCTAGAGTCTCTCCATCAAAAGTTACAAGTATTCCTCGTTTGGAACTTTCAGCTGCTGTGACTGCTGTCAGACTGAGTGTTCTACTGAAATCAGAGCTCCCATACTGATTGATGAAGAGTTCTTTTGGACTGATTCTCAAGTCGTTCTTTCATACATCAATAATGAAGTGCGAAGGTTCCACGTGTTTGTGGCAAATGGAGTCTAGTTGATAAGAGAGATCACCAATCTAAACCAATGGCATTGTGTTGATACAACTGAAAATCCAGCCGATTATGCCTCTTGGGGACTTTGTGCATCTGATATCATTTTGACGAACTGGCTGTCAGGTCCTGAGTTTTTGTGGAAGGAAGAAGTCTATGAAGAATCCATTCCAGCAATTGACTCATCTTGGACAACACTTCTTAAGGTCGTCGCAAGAATTAAGAGACTGGAGTCTAAAGGGAATAGTTCTGATGCTGTGAATTCTAAAGAGCGTGAGAGTGCTGCTAAAGCAGTAATAAAGCTTGTCCAACAGCAGGCATTTAGCCAAAAGATAAAGGTACTAGAAGCTGAAGGAAGTCTTCCTTTCTAATCCTCTCTTCAACTTAGATCCAGTTTTGAGAGAAGGCATGCTTTGTGTCGGGGGCAGACTTAAGCATTCATCTCTCAGCAAAGAATTTAGGCACACGTATATTCTGCTAAAGGATAGTCACATTACACTTATTTTGCGATATTATCTTTCTCAAATATGCCATCAAGTTAGAAGCCAAACTCAGATGGAGCTCAGAGCAAATGGCTTTTGGGTTATTGGCTGCAGCAAGTTGGTTGTAAAGTTGATAAACAGTTGTGTGCAATGCAGGAAAATGAGGCATCCTGTTGAGGAACAGCATATGGCTGAGCTCCCTAAAGAGCGAGTGGAAGCATCTGCTTCATTTACGTATTGCGGAATGGATTGTTTTGGACCTTTCATTGTCAAAAGGAATCGTAAAGGGTACAAAAGGTACGGTCTGATACTCACCTGTCTTTATTCTCGAGCTGTTCACTTGGAAATGCTCGAAGATCTTCCCACAGACTCTTTTATCAATGCCCTGCGGTGTTTCATTAGCTTAAGAGGAGCTGTGTGCAAATTGTGTTAAATTCATGCGTCTTTGCATAGATGAACTATTAAATGGTTTGGGTAACACTTTACGGTAAGGGTACATGAATTACCATGAATTCATGCATAAATTCATGCATTAACCATGCATTACTTCATGCATTAATAGGTCATGAATTATCAGGAACTAATATGAGTTCAAACTCTTTCATTCATGACTTCATGGATGAACAACACCTTAATTAAGACATTAACTAAGATGGGTACATCATCATGATTTATGATTTATTACACATGATCATGATGTTTTCTTTGTTCACAAAAAAATAAATAGGTAAATTGACAGACCCCAACATTGGCCAATCACAGCACATAGCATGTGAAGTCTGTTGGCATCTAAATACAGTAGTCATCATTAACTAAGCATTAGCTTCTCATGACTTCATCATGTGTGTGGCCCCTCAACTAAAGTGGTGACCTGACCCCAACACTGGCCAATCACAGTACATAGGACTTGAATTCTGTTGACATCCAAATTCAATAGTCATCATTAACTAAGCATTAGCTTCTCATGACTTCATCATGTGTGTGGCCCCTCAACTAAAGTGGTGACCTGACCCCAACACTGGCCAATCACAGTACATAGGACTTGAATTCTGTTGACATCCAAATTCAATAGTCATCATTAAGTAAGCATTAGCTTCTCATGACTTCATCATGTTTGTGGCCCCTCAACTAAAGTGGTGACTTGGTCTAGAGCCCTGCATTTTAGCCCGAGCCTGACGGGCCTCAACTTTTTTAGGCCCAATTTTTATGTCATATTTCAGATGCAGGCAGGGCTTCGGGCCTGTTTTAGGCGTCTCCTTATTTTTATATTTTAGACATCCACCAATTATGGTGATGAAAAGAGACTTTCTAGACCATCTCAGAAGGCGTTTACGGTGCGTTTCCACTGGCACGTAGTGAGCGCGGCGAAGTGAGCGTTTTCAATTAATTCCTATGGAAGTTGAGCTTAAACGCTCTTGAGGTGCATTATGGGATTGAAAGCAGCATGGAGAAAGATTTTTACAGATTTTTTTCTTGTTTCAATTACGATATTTTACTCTAATTTTACGGTTTTTGTTTGGCAGATGTAGCTGCCAGTTATTTGACCGTTTTTTTTACAGGACTTTTCACTGTAAAACCCTTATTTTACAGATTTTTCCTAGATTATTACAATGAAAGCACTAATGTTCTACAGAGATACACTGTTATTTTACAAATCATTACAATCAAAAACCCTTAATAAAGTGTCAAAGCACACTCAATATGCTATGGAAAATTAACAGCTTTATTTGGAACTTGGAAGACAAAATACAAAGTCTGTACAAATGCCATATAAAACTAAAATTTAAAATACTGTACTGATGAAGAACATAGACCAGTTTCATCAAAATGTTGAATTAAATACAGTGTATTCAACTTAAAACTGAAGAAAAAACGATATATCTACACAATTGTCAAGATTGAGTCAAAAACTATTTTATATTTCAGATGTAAATTTACATCATCAATGAATTCTTCATAAACAGTTCTTCAGAGCCCCCAGGAGGAATTGCATTTCTGTCTTACCAGTTCGGGTTACTCTCATGATGAGGTCATAATTTTACCTTTGAGATGGGACAAAGGTAAACAATTTGTGCTGTCTGCTGAGAGCTTTGTATCTTGTATTTTCCACATATGTTTTATATTAATCCACAATATTCTACTGATTCTTGTGGGCTCCATATACTGTGGTGTCCAAACTTATTAGAACACTAGTATTTTCACCAGCTAAAAACATTTCCAAATATTAATTTTGCCATTAATTGTAATAATCCAGTGAGTCAGACAACAGCTAGTGCTCCACACAGAGATCTGATCTCATCATCATCCAGTCTGTCTGGAATGACATGAAGAAACAGAACAAACTGAGACAGACTAAATCCAGAAAAACTGTGGCAACATCTCCAAGACACTTGAAGAAACTTACCTGCAAAGCTACCTGAAAAACTATGTGCAAGTTTACCTAGGGCAAAAGCTGCTTTAAATGCAAAGAATGGTCACACCAAATGTTGATTTAATTTAGTCAATATAAGTTAATTGAAAAAGCACCTTGGAAATGTTGCCACAGTTCTTCCGGATTTAGTCTGGATTTAGATGATGAGATCAGATCTCTGTGTGGAGCACTGGATGTTGTCGGACCAAATCTCACTGATTACACTTAATGGCAAAATGAATGCTTGGACATGTAAACTTATATTTCCTACTGACACACTACAGTAAAAGATAGAAAAAACTGACTTAGGCCCCGATCAGACAGAACGCATTTTTTTGCAGTGAGAGGTGCCTTTTTTAATTGTTTTCTATTGGCAGTTAGTGTTACGTACGCTGTTTATGCGCCCCGGGCGCCTCGTGTTTTAACCACTTGCTGTGCCTCGTGTTTTTGCCAGCTCTGAGCGCCTGAAGTTGAAAAAAAAAAAAAAGCAACTCTGAGCAGAAAAGCACCTGACGTCATTGTGTTTTTTTTCCATTGTCCAATTGTATGAATGGAGAGGTGGGCCTTCCGTTGTGGTGAAGAAAGTTTACCTTTGCTTAGAAAGTCCGGAGACTGCAATGACGGAGGAGAAACTTTGCGGGTTACCAGGAGCTGTATTTAAGGTTTTTGCTAATATGACAGTTTACTTAACAGCAAAAACCAAAGATTTTAGAGCACTCATGCTATAATCCTTTGATTAGACTGACAGGATTGCTGATTTGATTGTTGCCTAGCAATGTCAAAAAAAAAACACCAAAAAAAAAAAAAGCAGTGTGGTGCACCTCGCGTTTTCAGACCTAAAAACCATGTGATCGGGGCCTAAAATAATTTTTTTTAGCTGTTCAAAATACTGGTGTTCTAATAATTTTGGGCACCACTGTAGCTCTGATAATATGTAGATAAACACATGTATTTTAATTCTGAATTCTAGCTATATTAGTGTAATAAGTCAAACCAAAACATACAACAAAAGGTCCATTACTCTGCACCAGAAGTGACAGACACAGCAGATAAAGAGCAGTCCTCCTCCAAACTGCCAGGAATGAACTGGATCACCTGGGGGGAAAGAAAAAGAAAAAAGATTATGTCAGAAGACACATGTTTTGTCTGGTATTTAATCAAATTAAAAACATGGAAGACAAATACTGTGAACATTCCTTTAAAAATAATTTAATGTTAGTATGTCCTAATGTTAGACATGAAAACTCACTTCCTCTGAAGATCATGTAGTAGAAGAGTTTCATTCCCAAACTTCTGGATCATAAGGGGGAAGCACACGCATACACACACACACACACACACACACACACAAATGAATATTAATTTGTTTAATAGAACTAATTACTGACAGAGACATAGGCTTGCAAGAATGTACTCACCAGCTCCATACAAAATCTACACAGTTGATCCAAAATCCTGGTTTACACACAGTATTCTTCTCCATGGATCATGCTTTCAGGTCCTCTCTGTCAAATGAGTTAACATGACAGTGTTCTCAGATTACTCATTTCAAAGTTCTGTCACTTTTTATGAGTTTGATTTTAAAACTAGCTGACTGCATGTGTGGGAGATATAACCATTATTATTACACTATAAGAAATGTAATTTCACAATAACAATCACAATATAGTTATTTTATTTTATTAAACATAAGATCAAAGTATCAAATTACAAAAAATAAAACTAATACAAAAGAACAAAGGTAAGTTAAATACATTTTGTAATTTTCTGTTTAGTATTTTGTTGTTTGATTAAAATTATGACCGACTGCAGTAACGTTAACGTTAGACTAAATAATACTGCTGTCACTTTAAGAACAAAATGCACAGATCCAGTATACTGACACGTAACCGGGTTTCCGCCTAAATGTTTATCTTGACTTCAAACGTTAGCGACTGTTTAAGTCAAGTGAATTTTGAGAGAACTGTCTGTACTTAAGTGAGGTCCGGCTTTCTGTGTCTATTGTTATTTACTCATTTCATCACCACCATGTCCTGCTATTTATTCCTCATTCATGCACGCGTATTTATCAAAGTGTCAGTAATGTACATTTAAGCAGTACTGTGCTACAAGGATATATATTGCGATAGTCACTTCATATCATCGGCAATACATGGTCATATATCGCCCAGCCTAGCTAACAGTATTAGCTAATACTAACAAAACACAATAACACATAATGGTAAGACATGGTGAGATATGTAATCGCAATCAGCATCTCACTTCATTAAACATTATATAAAACTAAAAGGTACTTACCTTTTGGAGTTTGCATGTCTGTTAGCCGCTGGTAGAAGAAGTCTGTGTCCATATTCACGTTTGTTTATTCTCTGTCGTTATTCCACAACCCAAACTCGCTTAAAATATAAATTAAACAATCAGGCATAAAATAATCCACGTAAAAGCCATTACTATAGGACGGACCGACGCAGACTGCAGCAGAAGCCGATCAACGGCACACACTGCAGCAGTGTATGTTCAAATTTGACCGGGAAAATGGCGCCCTCACTAGTCATTGGCCAGATTCCTGAGTGAGGGTCAGATTAACCAATCACGCTCAAAGCAACACTGAGAGACAGCAAATAGCACTGTAACTATAGAAAAAAAACCTTGTATTTAATAAACGATTACAAATGTGTCTATTTATTTTTATTATTAGGCTGTTACTTTAATTTTAAAATACATTTTAATTAAATACATTTTAATTAATTAATATGGTTATTTCACATATGCTTACAAACCAGGGTTAGGTGCATCTAATTTCCCTCTTATTTTAAGGTTAAATTAGGTTTAGGGACAGACATACAGTTAGGTCAGTTAGTACTACGTTTTCAGACAAGTTCAATAAAATATGCTGATTCAGGAACAGGTCTTACTTGGTGTGTGTACACGTTTGGCTATACTTGTGCAGTTATATTAACATGACCAATAAGCACCCTTTTGTATTTGAACAAATAAAGGATATTTCCTTTAGAAGCACCAGTTGGGCATTGTCTGTATTTGGCATTTCAGTGTTACACAGCCTTTTGGTTAATCCTCTGTCCACCATAGCACTTATTTAAAAATACTGCCATAATTGCATGCAAGTAACAAAATTTGTCTAAAGACTTTTATTTAATAGTGTAGATATTACATGCAATTGACTGCAGTAGGACATTGTAGCATTTGTGATATGAGACAATGTAAACTGAAAATGCTGAACATCCCACAAACAGACAGTACACTTTTTAGTTAATTAAAGACAATATATTGGTTGGCCCTATGAGCATTGTTTCATCATGAACATTGTTGTCCTTGCTGTCTGACTAATTCAACAATAATTGAGCAGTTTGATAATGCATGTATTGATATTCATTTCAACACCGTGTTTGCGGCAGAATGGTTAGTCCTGTCACCTCATATAGTTGCATGCACATTTGACAAATTGAGGATTCTAAATTGTGCATATTTGAATGTTTTCCACACACATTGCATGCTGGGATACATTCAGAAACTTTTCTACATCTGCTTTTTCTATATTCAAATGTCTAGCAGGTTCCTCTCACATACTCCAAACAAATGCACATCCTGATCACTGTGTTTGTTGAAGTTTTCTTGGGAGTTTGAGCTTGTAAAAATGTGCTTTTGTCATCTTTATTCACAATTTCCTGGCAATTTGGATAAACTGGTGTGTGGGAAAATTACAAAGAACAACAATAAATTGTTAGTATGCAGGGACCGAAATCAACCGGCCAAGCTTATTTTTTACCTGCCAAAATTCTGAACGATTTAACACAGATATATCCAAAGCACGTTATTCTGTATATTATGTGTGCTCCGGACAGAGAGGAGTGACAATTAAAACATCAATAAGAAAAACAACTTTTTGGTCATTTTAGATTTTTTATTATAACTTGGAAATGTTTTTAACGAACTATCTGATCTAGTCAGACTACTTGTTTTCTTTGTCCATGAAATCTGGCCTCCTGCTTCTGACGCAGTCTTTGCATGTACGGTGCGAAACAGTGCCTTCATTTTTGAACTTGTTTGCTCTGACATGGCCATCAACGCAGACACTGTGGGTGTCGCTAGCAGAGACTCAGACTGAGCCCGAGACACGTTTGTGCAGGCAATATGGCATCTGCTTCTCTCATGTTCTCGAATAGTCTCAAGCTTCATAGTCTTATTTCCTACGACAAACGAGTTGTTACGGTTCTTCTCTTTAGCATACTGGCGGCAAACTGTGCAGCTCATTCGAGCAGATTCTGGTTCAAAATGCAGCCAGTTTCTCACGACACCGCCATCTCCAGTTCGCCACTTTTCGTTGAATTTTCTGGTGTGCCCTGATTCTGGTGGTGGCTTTTCTTCCAGTTCGCCAAGCTTTCTTTTTGAAGGCTGGCTGGCTCCAGTTAAAAAAACGCCACTAGCACGAAACTACCGCTACGTTGAGTGTGGGATAGACGGAAATGACGTGAGTGCGGCGCTCGCGTTTCACTTACGCTTCGGTACGTCGCATGCAGACGGGGGCGGGGGAGCATCACAGAGATCCGCGAGATTGATACTGATTAACATTACTGGAGAAAAGATTTACTCGCCATGTGGCGGATCGCGCTTTAAATTTAACTCGCCAGACAGAGAATTTGCTCGCATTTGGCGAGTGGCGAGTGTTAATTTCAGACCCTGTTAGTATGGTTATAAACCTTTCATATAAAGAGCTATATTATTTAATTACAGATTATTTTTGTAATTTTACATAATTTGTATGTAATTTAAGAAAACTGAAAAAAATACTGTGTAAATAATACAGTAATTTTTTGCATAAAAATGAGAATTACTGTAATTTGTCATTAATGGAATAATACTTAAAACAACAGTGAAGTTGATAATTTACAGATTATTGTTTGTAATTTTACTAATTTTTGAATGTAATTTGAAATAACTGAAAACTACTGTAAAAAATTTTGAGTTTTTTTTCTGTAAAATTAGGTTTTTTTTTTAGAGTGTATATTTTAGGCAAGTCGTAATGATTTAAGAAGGCAAAATTGATCAAACAGACTATGATCAGTCTTCCGCTAATCGGTCGTTACTTTTAAAAAATAAAAAAAATATATATTTAACAGGAAAAAAAATGCTTCAAATGTTTTTCTAAATTAACTAAAAATAAAAAA
Organism: Cirrhinus mrigala; assembly: GCA_036247105.1. NCBI lineage: Eukaryota > Metazoa > Chordata > Actinopteri > Cypriniformes > Cyprinidae > Cirrhinus > Cirrhinus mrigala. The sequence goes on along the minus strand of CM070008.1, from coordinate 1,634,612 downwards.
CGAAAAGAAATATAATCACTTTGCCATTACATATAAAACTGAACTATTTTAATAGCTGAAACAATAGTATAAGCTGTGTTGGGAAAAGGGGGGGGGGGAAGACAGACTCGGGTCGGACTCGGGCTGAGAATTTTATTTAGGTTAATTAATTTTTTGTGAACAAAGAAAACATCATGATCATGTGTAATAAATCATAAATCATGATGATGTACCCATCTTAGTTAATGTCTTAATTAAGGTGTTTTTCATTCATGAAGTCATGAATGAAAGACTTTGAATTCATGTTAGTTCCTGATAATTCATGACATATTAATGCATGAATTTATGCATTAATTCATGGTAATTCATGTACCCTTACCGTAAAGTGTTACCATGGTTTGAAATCATGAATGATTTATTGGGGTTGTATTTATCATGTCATGATTGGTGGGAGTGTAAGGGACCATTTGAAGCATTTTATTTATGTTCTTAATGTAAGACGCATGCATGAATTATGTTATGAAATGCTGAAGACGTTTGTGTAATCTAATCTGCAATTTGACAGTTTTCTGTGCCTTGACCATTCTGGACTGAGTGTGTATACGTATTGCAATCAGGAAGTCACGAATATTTGTGCTTAAATCGGACACCGTAGTGATCAGGTGGGCCAGTAAGCTTAATAAGATGGCGGGCGGACATAAATGAGAGATGCTGATTGTTTGAGCCTATATCATTTTAATGTGGATTTTATACTTTGTATCAGTTTGAAATGGACTTGACGCACGTCTGATAAGGACGAAAGGATTATGATGTTTGTTTTGCATTCCTTGGAGAGCGTAGCGAGGTATGTTGATTGTAATTAAATAAATATATGTATGAATGAATGTTTGTTGTGTAATGTAACCAATTGTTGCGCTTTCTTATGCAGTTTAACACGTTTGTTGTATGTGTTAATGCAGTTTTCATGGTGCTGTGGGGTATTATGACTCGCTTCAGTGTGTGAAGAATAAAGATGCTGTTTGAGTACATTGCGTTGTTGTGGTGAATTAAGGTGACCTCACGCATCGGTCGAGGCTCTCGGATCCAAGGGACTGCTACAATATGAACAGAAAATGTTTTTATTTGACACAAACTGCCTGGGATTGCTGACTGGTATCTAAAGTTAATGTTTATTAATATAAAATGCATTTGACCCACGTGATCGCTGGCAAGTATGATGTAACCGTACAAAAATATGAAATGTATTTATTTGACCCTGACACTTTTTTCAAGTTATTTTATACGAACAGAAAATGTTTTTACTTGACAGAAACTGCCTGTGATTGCTGACTGGTATCTGAAGTTAATGTTTATTAATATAAAATGTATTTGACGCGAAACCCAGAGATCAATGGTTATGATGTAACCGTACAAAAATATGAAATGCGTTTATTTGACACCAAAGCCCTGACACTTTTTTCTTGTTTTATTACTTATTTTTTATATTTTTTTTAGATAAGAACCGAAAAACACTTTGCATAACAAAAAAGAAAAAAGTAAATAATTCAACAAATAATAAAATAAATAAGTTAAAATAACGAAGGTTGCCACGCATTACGTAATAACTTTCTGGAATAACAAAAGATTGTCATATAAACTGGTACATATTTTACATGCGTATACACTATATCAATAAACAATTATATATATTTACAAATGCAAACATCTAGACCACAAAGGAACTTGTTAACCATTTCCTCCATTTATTCTCAAAGATTTGCGTTTGCAGCCATAGTGTATATGTGAGTCTTTCCATTTCTTTAACCTTTGTTACTGTTTGGGACCAGTCTTCTCTTGTAGGTGGGTCTTCCTTGTATCATTTATGGGTTATCGCCTTTTTACTTGTTGCCAATGAAATTTTAAATAAATATTTATCATCTTTCCCAACCTCATCTGGGATATCTCCCAGGTAAAGAACATAAAATGATTTTGGTATATTTAGAGTCAAAATATTACTAATAGTAGAGCGTACGACCTCCCAAAAACTATGTACTTTTGAACAATGGCAAAAAAGTGTATGATGGGCTTTTTCTACACCACATTTCTTCCAGCATGGGTAGGAGGTTCTCATTTGTAATTCCTTAATTCTTGGTGTGATAAAAAAAAACGAGTCAAATTTTTCCAACAAAACTCACGCCACATTCTTGAGCTCGTTGAGGTATGTGGGATAGTACATATTTTATTCCATTGATCAGGTAACAAGGAAATACCTACCTCTTTTTCCCATTTAAATCGTGTATATTCTCTTGAATGATTCCTCGAAGTACTTATCCCTTTATATAATTCCTTTACCATTGTAAACCAACCATCAACACACCAATAGTCTCAGCTGAGTGGTGTAATAGTAATCTTTCAAATTGGGGAGTGACATACCACCCTTATTTTTATCCAATTGCAATGTTTTATATCTAGTTCTTGGTTTACTTCCATTCCACATGAATATAAGGATTTGTTTATCCCATTCTTGAAACTGTTTAGGTGGTATTTCCACAGAAAGTTACCTCACGCATGGACTGACTGTTACCGCTCCCTCTGCTGCATCTTTGGTTACTTCCTGTTTGGTGGCCATATAAGGAGGCCTAAACCAAACAGGCCCTCGCGAAGTATTGTTTTGCCTGTGCGGACTCTACCAAGCGTTTACCCTGATTTCATTGCCTTGTTTTGATATTTCTACGGTTTTGTTTCATTGTCATAGTTTTGTCTTGTTTTTTGCCGTAGTTTTGTCTTGCTTCATCGCCATAGTTTTTGCCTAGTTTCATAGCCCTGTTTATTTTGCTACTTTGGACTGCTCTCTTGGATTGTTACCTTCTGCCTGTTTACTGGATTATGCCATTGTTTTTGCCCTGGATATTACTGTTTGTTTGGAAATTGACCCTGCCTGTCTTGACCACGTTGAGTTCAATAAAGCTCGCATCTGAATCTATCACACTTCTCACAAGTTCCTGTTACAGAATACTTCGCCTTCCACAGATCCAGCGGCTTTCTGAACACAGATCTACCATGGATCCAGCATCACTGGTAGCTGATGAGGAACCCTGCTGTCCCCCAGTATCTGCCAAACCTGGTAATTTTTCCATCATGTCCGGTATTGTCACCATAACGCCAGAGCCCCCTAATGCCAAGCCTGCCAAGCCAAAGCCTGCTCAAGTCATGTCCACCAAGCAACAGCCTTCTCATGCCAAGCCTGCCAAGCCAAGACTTGCTCAAGTCATGTCCACCAAACCACAGCCTGCTCACGTCACGTCTTCTGCTCCAAGGCCTGTTCACGCCATGCCTGCCGCTCCAGGGCCTGCTCACGCCATGCCTGCCGCTCCAGGGCCTGCTCACGCCATGTCTGCCGCTCCGGGGCCTGCTCACGCCATGCCTGCCGCCCCAGAGCCAGTCCACAAGATGGCCGCCATCCCAGAGCCAGTCCACAAGATGGCCGCCATCCCCGAGCCTGTTCACAAGATGTTACAGCTGTTGTTCCTGAGTCAAGTCAAGTTACAGCTGGGTTGTCTATGTTAAGCCAAACCACTGCTGATCTCCATGAGCCAAGCCAAGTTACAGCAGATCTTCATGAGCCAAGTCAAGTTGCTGCTGTTGTCCCCGAGCCAAGCCAAGCCACAGTTGATCTTCATGAGCCAAGCCAAGTTACTGCAGATCTTCATGAGCCAAGCCAAGTTACTGCAGATCTTCATGAGCCAAGCCAAGTTACTGCAGATCTTCATGAGCCAAGTCAAGTTACTGCTGTCTTCCCCGAGCCAAGCCAAGCCACAGTTGACCTTCATGAGCCAAGCCAAGTTACAGCAAATCTTCATGAGCCAAGTCAAGTCACAGCTGACCTTCATGAGCCAAATCAAGCCACAGCTGACCTTCATGAACCAAGCCACAGCTGATCTTCCTGAGCCAAGTCAAGTCACAGCTGACCTTCACGAGCCAAGTCAAGTCACAGCTGGTCTTCACAAGCCAGGTCAAGTCACAGCTGTTCTTCACGAGTCGAGTCAAGTCACGACAGACCTCCCTGAGTGAAGTCAAGTCATGGCAGACCTTCCTGAATCAAGTCAAGAAAAAGCTACGCTCATAACAGAACCTATCATCACCGCTCATAACAGCATCATGAACCCTCTGCCTACCATGTCCCGGCCAAGAAGGCTAATCATGAACCTTATGCTCTGCTATGGATGTCACTAGTTCCACTGTGGATAACTTTGCTCCTGTCTGCTCTGCTTGCTCTGTCTGTCCCGCTATGGCTCCCTGTTATGCCTGCTCTACCTGCTCTACCTGCCTCGCCATGGCTCCCTGCTCTGCCTGCTCTGCCTGCTCCGCCATGGCTGCCTCCTCTCCCTGCTCCACCATGGCTCCAGGCTCCTCCGAATCAAACATGTTGGACTTCTGCTCCAGTGTTACACTGTCTGCCATTGCTCCACGGCCCAGGTCCTCCAAGTTTCCACTGCCTGCTACTGCTCCACAGCCCAGGCCCTCCAGTGTTCCACTGTCTGCCATTGTTCCACGGCCCAGGTCCTCTAAGGTTACACTGTCTGCCACAGCTCCACGGCCCTTGTCCTCCAAGGTTCCACTGTCTGCCACAGATCCACGGTCCAGGTCCTCCAGTGCTTCACTGTCTGCCACTGTTCCATGGTCCAGGTCCTCCAGTGCTTCACTGTCTGTCAGTTGAGTCAGTTAACCACCTGAGTGAAACCATCAGTGCTGTTTCCAGCTTATAATAAACCTCTGTTTTGTTTAGTTAAATGTACGATACTTGCATTGCCTTGGTCGATGAACAAGTGTCTGAATGCAGTCTTGGGTGAAAGTCTCGATGGTTTGGACCAGTGGTGGTTTTGGAATAGCGATCATGTTCTTCTGGGTCCGAAGAGTGATGAACTCCAAAGATGTTCTGACACGATGGTGACTGGGAGTTTCTTCCTATGTGAAAATTGAAGAAGAACCAAGAGCTGAGAGGGACCCAGCTGAAGTCCTGTGGTCTTTGGGGAATGAAAAGGCAAGGCCGCAAGGCCTGGTGCAGCTTAGAGTCCCAACTAGTTCTAGCTCATTCTCCTCATCCTCTTAGGTTCTGAAAGAACTCATGTGAGACAAGTGAAGAAAGCTAAAAAACGCAGAAGAGAGAAATGTCTGTTCACGGACATTTCATGAGGATGAATTCCAGGGTTGAGTGAAAGTGTCTGGCTCTTTGTGGTCGAGAGCCACAGCTCTAGATGTTGGGGCCTGTCGAGCCCGCCGGGCGCGCCCTGTGCCGGCTCAGGCTCCCCGTGGGTTCCTCCACATGGGCAGCAATCGGAAGAAGAGAGCGAAAAGAGTGAAGAGAGAGGGTAAGAGAGACGAGAAGCATTTAAAGTCTCTGGAGGCTGCGCCTCCAGAAGGTCCAAGAACCGATGGTAACTTTCACCTTTGGAGGGAAAGTTTACAACTCTTTGGCTGTGAGCATGGTATTTTGCATATGTAATTCGATTGGGTGTTGTTGCAAAAACTACTAAGGATTTTTAAAACACTGATATGTTGCAAAGGTATCAACATATAATATACACCATCATTTAGATGATCAAAATACAAATTCAAAGATACCAAACATGGCATAGATGGGTTATACGGCTAGTCATCTATCATAACGCATGCACAAAACAGTAGAAAGGCAAATACAAATACAACAACCAAAAATTAAAATACAATGCAGTAATACTGTACACAATGACCTGGGCTATGTGTGATAGGAAATATGTGATAGAAAAGTTGCAATTTTTTAGGTAAATATGGCTTGTTACTCTCATTCCGGCGTAACAATCAAGGAACCTTGCTGCCGTACCATGGGTGCAGCAGGCGCAATGATATTACGCAGCCGTCAACTCTGCAACTCTGCATCTACACAAACTTAGTGTTCGCCTGTTCGAGAAGTTGTGACAGAAAAGGTGACAAAGGTGTAGTGCAGAACCTGCGTATACCCATTTCTTTATCAGTCGGCTTTGCGTATACCCACTTCTAAATCCCCTCTGATGCGTATTCAGTAGTGTACTGCGCATTCAGTAGTGTACTACATTAGCCAAAATCATGACAGGCCACCATTTCTAATTAAATCGTATGTGAATAAATGCAAATATTCGCTCAAATCACCCAGTAAAGACGATAAGGACTGTGGCACCGGCTTCCTTTGAAATATGTTTGATGATTGCACCTGATGCGCCCACGCCCGCTCCGTCCGCGCCAGCACCAGATTTGCTACCTGTTCAAACACGAGAGCGTGTCAAGGGAGGCACGCCGAGTATTAAAATAAGAATTATTATCGATTACTAATTTGAATCAGTACATTATAACGAAAACAATACATTAAAAATGTAAATAATTAGATTTTTATGATCAGAAATTTCCTTAACTGGGTGAACCCCTGTAAACTTTTGTCCAAGGATCCAGTAGGCGTTCAAATACCCAACCGATTTCATCAGAGATTGCAGAGAGTCACGTCCACATGTCAGTAAATGTTACAGATGAACCGATCCTGCAACTCCAGCACTGTACCAACCGGCAGTTAACTGGGTCCTGCTGGCGGTCTCCGCACCATGAAGTGAAGAGTTTCGAAGAGTTAAGAGTGTGGTTTGCTCCCCAGCTCCCCAGCCCCGCTATGTTTCCGGGTGGAAAGTACTAAGGAGAGAGCTCCCTGGAGACCGCTGCGTCCTGGAACACCGGCAGGGTTGGCAGACTGGCCTCCTGAGGACACCGAGGAGATACGGACACCGTGGGATGCAGTGCACCCCACTCTTCTAAATCTGCTTCTTCACCTCAGGGTGAAGCATCCATTTTCCGGGCCTGACAGGATGTCCGCTCCCATATTGAGATGTCCAGGGACATGAACTGCTCTCAGCTAGAGAAGTTTGCCCTGGGACCGCACAAGGATCTGGTGCGCCAGCTTGTACAAGGGGCGTGAACGCAGACTTCCTTGGTGGTTGATGTAGTAGACCACCACTGTGTTGTCAGTGCGCACCAACACATGGCAGTCTCTTAGGTCCAGGAGAAAGTGTTTCCCCGAAAGCATCTCCAGGCAGTTGATGTGCCACGTGAGATGGCAACTACTCCACAGACCACAGACAGGGTGGCCACTCATGACCGCTCCCCAACCGGTGAGAGACGCATCCGTCGCTAGCATTACACGGTGACAAGGAGCTCCCAGCACTGGGCCCTGAGACAGGAAGCAAGACTTCCTCTACATGTCCAAGGCACGTAGGCATCACCGCGTGCCTTGATGCTGTGAAACAGGTTTCCCCTCGGGGAAAACCGCTTGGTCCTGAGCTACCACTGTAGGGGTCTCATGTACAGCAGGCCAAAAGGTATCGTGTTGGATGCAGCTGACATCAGACCCAGCAGTTGTGGGAACTGCCTTACAGTGAGTCACCGGCCTTCTTTCACTCTCGCGACTGCAGTGAGGATCAACTCAAGCCGAGCAGGGGACAATCGTGCCTGCATCGTGGGCGAATCTCACACCACGCCCAGATAAGTGGTCCTCTGTAATGGAGAAAGCACACTTTTATAGGCATTCAGTTTCAACCCCAACACTTTCATATGAGCGAGAATGACATCTCAATGCCGAACTGCCATATGCTCTGAATGAGCTAACGTCAACAATTGTTGATTTAGTTCAGTATGTGTATGCCCTGGAGTCTCAGAGGAGCCAGAGCAGTATCCACACATTTGGTGAAAGTGCGGGGTGAGAGTGCACGGCTGGACGGAAGAACCCGAACTGGTACGCCTCACCCCCCAAAGCAAACCTCAGGAACTTCCTGTGTTGAAGGATGGACATGTGGAGGTATGTGTTCTTGGATCTGAACGCAACCTCTCCCCATCCTTCTTCGGAACAATGAAGTACCGCCTGTAGAACCCGGACTCCCTGTCGTGAGGAGGGACCACCTCGATGGCCTCCTTTCTTAAGAGAGTGTCTACTTCCTGCTTCATTACCAGACCCTGCTCGGGGCCCACCAGAGTGGGAAAGACCCCTTTGAAAGGCAGCAGCGGAGCGCCGAATTAGGTGCGACAGCCTCGCTCTACAGTGCACAGGACCCAAGCAGATACATTTGGGAGTAGTTTTCACACTGCCAAATAATCTACTAAGGGAACCAGTCTCTCGAGACTGGCCTCTGGTGTTGTTTGAGCTGCCAGAGCTGCTCTAGAGACCCCCGCAGGGGTGGCAAGCTCCCCAGCTCCGCTACGTTTCCGGGCGGAAGAGACGTGTGGGCTCGCTGGAGACCGCTGCACCCTGGAGCACTGGCAGCGTTGGCAGACGGGCATTGTGGAATGTGGTGGACCCCACTCTGCCCCAGAAAGGCCTGTCCTCAGAGGTCCTGGACCACAGGAGTCAGGATTCTCCTTATACGTGATGCCTCATAGGTATGGGTGAAAGTGTTTCAGTACCTGAAACACGGCCAACATCTCCAGGCAGCTGATGTGCCATGCTGAATGGTGACCGCTCCACAGACTAAGGGTGGGGTGGCCATTCATGACCACTCCCCAACCGGTGAGGGACACGTCCGTCGCTAGCATTACGCGGCGATAAGGAGCTCCCAACATCGGGCCCTGAGATAAGAACCAGGGTCTCCTCTACATGTCCAAGGCACGTAGGCATTTCCGCATGACCTTGATCATGCAAAGCAGGTTTCCCCTCAGGAAGAACCCCTTGGGCTTGAGCCATCACTGTAGGGGTTTCATGTACAGCAGGCCAAAAGGTATCACGTTGGACGGAGCTGCCATCAGACCCAGCAGTTGTTGAAACTGCTTCACAGTGAGTGAAAAGCCTACTATCACTCTCTTGACTGCCGCGAGGATGACTCAATCTGAGCAGGAGAAATACGTGCCTGCATCGTGCTCGATCCTAGACCAGGCCTAGATAAGTGGTTCCCTGTAATGGAGAAAGCACACTTTTCTTGGTGTTCAGTCACAACCCCAGTTCTTTCATATAGGCGAGGACAACATTTCGATGCCGAGCCGCGACTGCTCAGAATGAGCTAATACCGACAAAATGTCAATAAGTTTCAGTATGCAGATGCCCTGGAGTCACAAATGAGCCACAGCAGCATCCACACACTTAGTGAAAGTACAGGGTGAGAGTGCAATAAATAAATTGAATTTCTCAGAATTAAATGACAATGGGAGCTAAACATTCAAGATGCACATTTGTTCTTCGTTTTTTTATTTCTTTTTTTGACATAAGAATGAACACATTATGAATGGACACAGCCTGCTCCCTCAAGGGCTCACTGTGCATGCTCAGCTCCCAAACAAACCACACATAAATCGCGTGAATTCCCGCTCCTGTTTTTTCCTAGAAGTGAGGGCAGGTAGAAACGAGTGATCTAATGTAATATGCTCATATGCGGACAGCATCAATCTCCTCAGAGAAAGATAGCCGCAGCAGCGCGAGCTCTCACTCAGAACTGGGAACAACTGCAGTGCGGGCTTCCGAGCCCCGAGAGAGAGCATTAGATCTAGGGAGAAAGGCAGAGAGAGGGCGGACCCATCTCTAACCCGTTCTCCAGATCCATGCTGCGATCCCCACGGCCGCAGTAGCAGCTCCACCTTGGCAAAAGCGGGACCTGAGCCGCGGGGAAGCTCACGAGGGCTCCCTCCTCGAACAATGTTGAAATCACCACCACATATCAATATTCCTTTAGATTCTGTGACTACAAGTTAAAAAATTGTAATAAAAAAAACTGTTTTACTTCCTGCACTGTAAAAAAATTCCCTGTAAAAAAATGGTAATTTACTGGCTGCTGTGGTTGCCAGCATTGTACTGTAAAAATAGAGCATGCTACTGTTTTTGAAATTAACAGCAAAATACCGTTTTGTCATCTACAGTATACAACTGTAATTTAGTAGCATATATCTATGTACTACTCGTAACTCCATGATCTCAATTTTCAGT
>CM070008.1:1540178-1606599 GCA_036247105.1 Cirrhinus mrigala | reverse complement strand
TAAATTTGTATAAAATAGTCACTAATAAAAATCATCATTGTTACATTCAAGTGTACATATAAGAAAGACTGACCAACATTTTATAGCAATCGCAAATGAATTGGCTTTTTATGGGTGGCAACAGCCTCACAGTTAATAATATGAAATATTATATTATATAAAATGTAACTACACTCACAGCAACCTGTGTACAAATTCTGGCTTGCATTCATGCATCTTTTTTTGGTCTCCACATGCCTTGCATATTAACGTTTTGCTATGCTACAATACTATAAAAATGTTCAGTGTGGGTGACATTTGTGCTAAAAAAAAATAATTACAACACAGCAAAAGCTAAACATCTGAAACTAAACTAATTAATAAGGCATACACAAAAGCCTATGTGTATGAAAAAGTCCAAAAGTGTGAACATCCAAAAATTATAACTTTAAATGCAGTTTCTATGAAGTTAAATTATGTTGATTGCTAAAAATAAACTATGATGAAACTTCACAGTACACACTACAGATTATCACCAAAGTGGAAGCCATTACAATTTTTTAAACAAAATTTGCATTACATTTGTCATTAATAAAACTTGTAACAAACGCCAGATATATTGTTATTTCTTTTTTTTTTTATTAAGTAATAAAAAGTAAATTACCAAAATATAGACTTAACTTAATAATCTAAATTATCTTAATGCACAGATGTGTAGACTTTTAAACTTTTAACTTTTAGGGTTAAGACTCACTCATTAATTTATTAGTATTTTAATACAGATCACATTTGTGTGTTGATATTGCCACGAATATGCAGTATCGCTAATTAACAGTTCTTAACAGTCTGTGTGTGTTCTCTATAGAAGTCAAGTTGCACTTTACAGGTTACTACCACTACCTTATTTTTAAGGCAGATAAGGAAATGCATTATAATTACCTCCATCCAGACAGGCTTCTGATGTTGATGCTGAAATCTCTTTTGGCTTGCTTAATGCACTGGCACAAGCAGATTCACCATCCGCGTCATCCTCAGTATCAGTTAACTGGATCTCATCTGAAATCATACCAAGTTTATAAATTTAATCAGAATGCAATACTCTTGTATGAAAGTTTTGGGTCTGGTATTGGAATTTTTTTTAGCAGACCTTCGATTTGGATGTCATCAAGTGACTTTCCCTGGATGATATACTGTACAGTGCGTTCATCAACTGTTTCACATCGTTAAATTGCAGCACATATTTACAAATTAATTCCATCAATCAATACTCAATGCAACATAAGAAAAAAGTAAAAACAGGATTTTATAAATTCTGGAAAAAAAAAAAAAAAAAAACATAAAATAAACTAAAATGTCACATTGACAGGCATCCAAGGGCCACATTACAGAAGCACCATAAATCTAGAATCCTGAAAACTCTGTGTAGTGACCATGGTGATTTCAGTTAGGATCTCATTTAGAGCAAGACCTAGAATAGAAGAGCATTTCCTAAATACATTAACTCCACACACCCCTCTCTCTTCAAAGTGTTTTTTTCCATTTCAGAATTATGGAGGCAACTGCGATCTTGGGAACCTTCCATATGTAGCTTGTTCTCTGATATGCATTGTCAGCTGAGAGATCTAACATAGACAAGCTTATGCCTTTCCAAACATGTTTCATTGGTGGGATTTACCATTTGCAGATTTACCATTGGCTAATCAAAGTGTCTCAAATCTCAAAAATGGTAACGCTAATGGTACCGGCACAGGGTATACATTAACATCAATGTGTTATTTTTTTTTAAACAACAATAGCTAGATATGTACATTTTGACAAGTAAACAAATTAAGTCTTACAAGCATAGCCTCAAAAATGAGCTCAAACTGACCTCTACATTTGACACCAATCCACTTGAAAGATGACATCCCCGATCCCATGCATACTCTGCACTTGTCCAGGCATGATACATTTGTATGAACAAAGTCATGTTTGTGACACTATTCAGTGGCAGGGAAGAAGAGTGGGTTAGAAAATGTTAATTTACTTTCAACAACTGAATTCAATTGAAGTATGAAAAAGGAAATACAAACTTTTTTTTTAAAGCATTAAAATTGTCCACAATATATTACGTTGTCAGTTCAACTAAGAGCATATCAACTTTCAACTTTGTATATGTAAAATGAAACATGGATTTTCAAAATTATTTATTTCAATTTACATTAAGGGGGTCATGAACTAAGAAATAAAAAATTCCTTTGATCTTTTCACATATATATTCTTTACTGCGAATTAGTTTACAAACAAGGTACACTTCGATGCAGGATTTTCAGAAAGATTGAAACTAAAAGACGGAAAATAGCTTATTACTTCCAAATTATGTTTTTTGATGTAAAAATATTGATAATATTATAAGTGGACCTCAGAGAACAGTACAAAAGGAACAAGGCAGTTCGTGACCTCTTTTAAAACTAAACTAAATGCAGTGCTGCTTGTTTGGACACCAGATTCAAGGACTATTAAGCTTTTTAAAATCTTTAATATAAAGCATCAAGCACTCACATGCATATGCTACACTTATGGTATAGCCTATGGTTTCACTACAATGTTCTGGCAAACCACTCAGTCCTCACAATGCAGTGTGTTATCTGGTTCATGTTTGGTGTAACTAAAATGCCTATGGTTTCACTACAATGTGAGGACTGAGTGGTTTGCCAGAACATTGTAGTGAAACAATAGGCATTTTAGTTACACAAAACATGAACCAGATAACACACTGCATTGTGAGGACTGAGTGGTTTGCCAGAACATTGTAGTGAAACAATGGGCATTTTAGTTTTACCAAACATGAACCAGATAACACACTGCATTGTGAGGACAGAACAGTTTGCCAGGACATTGTAGTGAAACCATAGGCATTTTAGTTACACCAAAGATGAACCAGATAACACACTGCATTGTGAGGACTGAGTGATTTGCCAGAACAATGCAGTGTGTTATCTGGTTCATGTTTGGTAAAACTAAAATGCCTATGGTTTCACTACAATGTCCTGGCAAACCACTCAGTCCTCACAATGCAGTGTGTTGTCTGTTAAACAGTGTGTAATTCTACCTCAAGTCTCTGTCAACTTTCTATTTTTCAGATATAAAGTAAGCACACTCAACCAAAATGACACAATACCTGTTCTGAACTTGCTTCTGGGAAGGGTCTTGACATCTCAGTAACGGTTTCTGTGTTCATCTGTCAAAGAGAGAATGAATGTACATAAATATTGATGTCAAATATTTGCTCAAGCTAAAGGAGGAAGAAAAACACTATAAAATGTCGTGAAACCGGCACTCTTAAAAAGTACTGGAGGGCTCTAGACTGCGATAGTTTTTTAAGAATGTGCGAGTTAAAATGAATATTGAGAAAACAACAGGACAGAGGATTTGGTTTTCAAGCTAAAGTAAAGTAAAAGACTGCATCTTAAACCACAGTTTAAATTTTGGTATTCTTGTGGGAAAAAAAAACATGCAAACACTGTCACCGACAGCCAGTTTAGTTTTACTTTTTTTTGATATGCTTTGTCATTTACCTCACGTTACGCTATGGAAGCTTTCTTTAAATAATTTTATTAGATTCTTCAGTGTTTGCTAAAGGTTCTGTAATTTATTAGTCGGTATATAATAGACTACAGCATGTGGTGTATGCCATGCTTCACCTTATTTGTTTTCGTTAATAAGCGTTATGTAAGCTAGTTGCCATTTTTTATTTAGTCTTAGCCTTTATCTTGAGACGAAAAGCTTAATAGTCTAAGTCACATTTTAGTCATTTGAGTCTTTCATAGTTTTAGTCTAGTTTTAGTCAACAAAATGTCATTGCATTTTTGTCAACTTGTAGTCAATACTTTTAGTCAAACTGCAGTTACCAACATTTATTTTTAGGGATGCACCGAATATTCGGCCACCGAAAATTTTCGGCCGAAAATGGCCCAAAAGTGCATTTTCGGTTTTCGGCCGAAAGACTTTTATCACCGAAACAACACGGCCGAAACAGTATGTTGACGCAAACAGAAACCGCAGCCTGCACGTGCTTGTCTGAAGCAACACGTCTGTGGTGTGGGCGTATTTCAGTATATCTGAGAGAAAGACCCTCGGATTGCAATTTGCAAAACTTGTAATGCCGAAATTTCAAGAGGGGGTGTGTCTGCAGTCGTGCGTGCAGCCAGTGATGAGAGCAGAGATCGGCGCATTGCACGTAGACAGATGTAGCTTTCAGTGAGTGAAAAACAATGGCTTTATGTTGGTGTTATATCGCAATATTTTAAAGATATGTCTTTTCTATATACTGTATTTTTATAAATATTTATGTTTTAAACCATGGAGGTGAGCCAATGGATATCACACAAGCAACGTGAAAACTGCACAATATGTGAAAGCGAAAATAAAAACTGACAGTGCTTTCAGCATCTGATGTGCATTCTCTCAGAGACAATGAGAGACGATTATACTTCACATGCTGATATTAATTTAGCCCCCTAATATTTTTCTTGTGCCCCGAATATGGTGGGAAAAAACTAAAAAGAAATGTATTTTGTGTAAGGGTTGTTTTTGAAAGTCGGTTCTTGAAATAAAGCTCTTAATTTTCATTGGTGACTGCAGTGTTATTAGGGGTTAAGAAAGTCATAATTATGATTTCAGGTGGTCTTAAATGTGGAGACTGAAAGACAAGAATTGCGATGAAACTTCAAAAGGCTATCCATTGAATAAATATGAGCGCTGCACGTTTTTCATTTGCTGCGCTGCTTTTTATACTACCATTCTGACAGCGCCTCCTGCTGGAAGAGAAACACGTAGACTTGAAAAATGTGAACTGATGGATCCACAAGATAATGTGTTATAAAAATTTGAACAATTTAAACAAAGGCTGTAAAATATATGTATGTTATTTAAGTAATATAATACTTGATTGATAATAATTGTTTCAATTAATATAATTGATTTATTCTTTATAACTTTAATATTAATTTATGCAATTGCAATGCCTTGATTTTAGTAAGATTAGTACACAATCATAGTTATAAATGCAATGGTACTAATAATTGCCATAATTCTTTCGGTGTTTCGGCCTTGGTTTCCTCTTTTTCGGTTTTCGGTTTCGGCCAAGAATTTTCATTTCGGTGCATCCCTACTTATTTTGGTAGCCATTTTATAGTCTTAAAAAAAAATTCTTCTCTCTTTAGACCAAATCAATTAAGCTTATGAGAAAATTGAATCAAGAATTGAATTCGGAAAAACTGGAATAAATGACGACAATTTTCATTTCTGGGTAGAGATACAAATGAAACTCAGTTTTCAGATACAGTATGTTTGCTTAAGATGCATACATTTATTTAACATCTTTTGTTGGTTTTTTAGTACTCAGTCCTCACAATGCAGTGTGTTGTCTGTTAAACAGTGTGTAATTCTACCTCAAGTCTCTGTCAACTTTCTATTTTTCAGATATAATGTAAGCACACTCAACCAAAATGACACAATACCTGTTCTGAACTTGCTTCTGGGAAGGGTCTTGACATCTCAGTAACGGTGTGTGTGTTCATCTGTCAAAGAGAGAATGAATGGAAATATTGATCAAATATTTGCACAAGTTAAAGAAGGGGGGGTATAATATGCTGACTCTTAAAAAACTGTCTGACTCTTTAAAAAAAAAAAAAAAGTACTGAGATCCAGATATTTGGTTATACCACCCAGGACTAACTGAGCCCTTCTTTATTACATTACTGTTGAAATACAAAATACTGCATTAAAGGGGTGTTTGAAAAATTGTTGTTTTATGTCTAACATCTGCTTATGCCTTTTCTGGTACAGAATTTTCAACCATATAAAGCTACAATGACCAAGCCTTATTGATGTCACTGACAACACACTGCATTGAAAAGACAGAGCGGTTTAACAGTACATTATGACAGTTATAGTATCTCACAAAAAGTGAGTATACCCAGCAACCATTTTAGTATATCTTCTCAAGGGACAAACTAGGTATAAAAACTTGTGTATCTTGTATTAGAGCAGTTAAAATTAGATGCTTTGAGTACAGTTACTCTCATACTGACCACTGGATGTTCAACATGGCATCTCATGGCAAAGAACTCTCTGAGCATTTGAGAATTAGAATTGTTGCTCTCCAAGATGGCCAAGGCTATTAGAGGTTCAGTAACACCCTGAAACAGAGTTGACGATGGGTTTCATTCGGAATTGGCTTTGTAAGGGTTGATCAATAAGGTTCTGTGCGTCAGGTGTAGAACCTGGCTTCAAAAAAACGTGTGAGTGCTGCCAACATTGCTTTAAAGGTTACAGAAGTAGAAGGTCAGCTTGTCAGTGCTCAGACCATACGCTGCACACTGCAACAAGTTGGTTTGCATAGGAGTCGTCCCAGAAAAAAGCTTCTTCTGAAGCTGGCTCACAAGAATGCTGGCAAACAGTTTGCTGAAGACAACCAACAAGAGCATGAATTACTGGAACCATGTCCTGTGGTCTGATGAGACTATTAGATAAACTTGTCCTATGAGAAGATATACTAAAGCGGTTGCTAAATTGTGAGGTGTGTACTCACTTTTGTGAGATACTGTATATGCCTACTGTTCACTAATAATTTACACACTTCAATGTTCTGGCAAACCACTCAGTCCTCACAATGCAGTGTGTTGTCTGTTAAACAGTGTGTAATTCTACCTCAAGTCTCTGTCAACTTTCTATTTTGCAGATATAATGTAAGCACACTCAACCAAAATGACACAATACCTGTTCTGAACTTGCTTCTGGGAAGGGTCTTGACATCTCAGTAACGGTTTCTGTGTTCATCTGTCAAAGAGAGAATGAATGGAAATACTGATCAAATATTTGCACAAGCTAAAGAAACTCCAATAAACTAAAAGACCAAATCTAGACACTGTGACTGTTTCTCAAGAACGCAAAGAACAGAGACTTGTGTTCTTCCTTGAAAGAACGAACATGGAAGGACGAGAGAACACCAAACGCGTCTTTGTGAGAATTGGGATGCCAGGCTCTATGCTTACTTTTCTTGTTAGGAGCAAGAGAACATAAGGACGCAAGATCACATAAGAACGCATATCGAGAAATGGCCTGCAAGTCTGCTTGTGGCCACAAGCTGAAATTATTTCTTTAACATGACATTGACTGTTCCTATATTAACTTTCTGTGGTTGGGATATAAAATAAACATATGGCTGGACAGTCAAATATCAACTCACGTAAGCATGCACACTACATTAAAATGTAAAAACAACTTTTTTTGTTCAAAATTAACAAATGTATTTAATGATTGAGTACATCAATCCATCCAAACAGTTTTGTTTTTGTTTTTTTAGCCTTAATGTCCTCATGAAATCGAAATCACAATATTTGTTTTGTTAGTGCACATTGCTAGTCTTAAGGTAAACAATTAATTCATGCAAGATAATCCACTGAAAAAAAAATAGTTTGTCTTGGTAATCTTTGATAAAATTGGATAATTTGCTTCCGCTCTGGAATGGCATTCCTTCTCTGAAGACGTCAGCTTAACAGTACCTGTGTGATACTTTATATTCATAAACAGAGAGACATAGATATGGCTACAATACAGTTACAATTCAAAACCAGTGAATTGACACACTGTTTTTTCTTTGCATACTGCATACACATTATATTGAACATTTACCAAACTTTTATTATTACTATATAAAGGAAAATAATGTAATAATTATCGTTATTGTTTTATTACCCTATTCTATTGTTTTCATTTGTGAATGTCAGGATCTGTATAACTTTTTGCAAAAAAAAAAAAAAAAATTGCAAATTGTGGCATATGTTGCAAAACATTTCCTGTCTATTGTGTTTTGATTAATGCCATCATAAGCAAATCATAAGCATCATAAGTGTCCAAAATATGTCACACTATTAACTTGATATTTATTGAACTGCTGTATAAAATCAGTCATGTTTGCACTTATGATAATTGGGGCAAACAGCATTTGTGTGATATTGCACTCATTAAGCAAAGACCCATACAGGGCATTAACAGTAAATATGTAAACACTTTAACAAAATGTTTCCTGCTCTGGATTACTTTGTAGGTCCTCTTCATCTACTTATTCATTTTTCTCCATGTTTCATTAATAAACTTGTTTAATGTGAGTTAGCCATGTACTGTAGAAACTGGGGCTAAAAATGGCCCTGGGCTTTCTGCCACAGAGCAGCGAACCACACCTGGTCCACAACACAACACACCACACCATAAACCCACCAGCTCATCATGCACAGAGCAATTTTTACCACTTACTAACATAAAAATACAACACAATGCAGAAATAAAATGCTATTTTTTTATTGAAATTCTGCTATACTTCTTTAAATTAGAATTTGTCTTTCCTGGTGTATATAACAATTAATAGATCATTTAGAAGAATTTGTACACATCTCTTTTAGAGGGACAGTTTAATATCATTAAAGTTAAATATCTACCTTAATATCAGTCCATATAACACAATGCTCTGCTCTAGAAGACTTGAAATGTAGTGCAGAATGTGGACTATTTTATGGTGTTTTATTGTGCTTTTATTTAGAAATCATTCTGATTTGCTGCTCAAGAAACATTTCTGATTATTATCCATGTTGAAAACAGTTGTGCCGGTTCATATTTCTATGGAAAATGTGATACAGTACCATTTAGTCTAGAGTAATATTGAATATTGATTAAAGTGACAGTAAAGATTTATACTTAATACAAATAATTTATATTTCAAATAAATGGTTTTAAATTTGCATTTTAAATAATCCTGAAAAAGTTAAAGTATCACAGTTTCCACAAAAACATTAAACAAAAAGTTTGTAGTATTGATGATAATACTTAAGAACAATTAGTAATAACTGAACATAAATTAATAACTGATAATAATTAGGCAGCAAAACAGCATAATAGAATAACTTCTGAAGAGCTATGTGACACTGAAGACTGACGTAATGATGCTGAAAATTCAGCTTCAATCACAGAAATAAATTACATTTTAAAATAATAAAATAATGCATGTGGAATAGCAAATTATATTTTTATTATAGCCTAATATGTGTCACTTTGAAAGTGAAAGTCTTCAGATTTACAA
This sequence comes from Cirrhinus mrigala, assembly GCA_036247105.1. Taxonomy (NCBI): domain Eukaryota; kingdom Metazoa; phylum Chordata; class Actinopteri; order Cypriniformes; family Cyprinidae; genus Cirrhinus; species Cirrhinus mrigala. The sequence goes on along the minus strand of CM070008.1, from coordinate 1,597,502 downwards.
TGTTCCAGAGTACATTTGAGAATATATATATATATATATATATATATATATATATATATATATATATATATATATATATATATATTGGGGTTGGACAATGAAACTGAAACACTGGCCAATATAGTGTTGGAGGTTTCATGGCTATATTTATGCAGCCTGGTGGCCAGTTTTTACTGATCGCACATTCCACCAATAAGAGCAGAGTGTGAAGGTTGACTATGTGCGCCCAATAGCTCAAACATTGTACCCTGAAAGTGGTGCCGTGTATTAGGATGATAATGCACCAATACACACGACTGCAAGACTGGTGACAAGAGTGATTTGATGAACATGAAAGTAAAGTTAAACATCTCCCATGGCCTGCACAGTCACCAGATCTGAATATTATTGAGCCACTTTGGGGTGTTTTGGAGGAGCGAGTCAGGAAATGTTTTCATATACCAACATCACATAGTGACCTGGCCACTGTTCTGCGAAAGGAATGGCTCAAAATCCTTCTGGCTACTGTGCAGGACTTGTATTTGTCATTCCCAAGATGAAATAATGCTGTATTGGCTGCAAAAGGAGGCCAAACACCATACTAATTGTGGTCTAAACCCAGGTGTTTCAGTTTCACTGTCCAACCCCTGTACATACAGTCATGGACAAAATTATTGGCACCCTTGGTAAATATGGGCAAAGAAGGCTGTAAAAAAAAAAATCTGCATTGTTTCTCCTTTAGCTCTTTTAGTCAAAAATTCTGCAAAATTCAAACATTTCATTAAACTTAAACAATTTAAAGTGAGGTGGAATATAACTTTATGAAAAAAATGTTTTTCTCAAATACACCCTGGCCACAGTTATTGGCACCCTTAGAAATTCTTATGAGTAAATTATCTCCTAAATATATTTCCATTGAAATTTCCAATTTCTTTGCACACCAAGGTGATTGGAAACATGATGTTGTCCAGTCATGACGTCTTGGTGCGCAGATGAATAAATATTAGTAACACAAAGCCCAAACCAACCTAATCATTCATCACAACGGGTAAAACAGCAAAAGATTGTTGATCTTTACACAATACAAAGTGGCTTTAAGAAAATACTTAAAACATTAAATATTCTCATTTCCAACATCAGGGAAATAATTAAGAAGTTTTAATGGACTGGAGATGTTAAAAATCTGCTTGAAACATGATGTGTGTCAATATTGTTTTAATGTGCAGCAAAGAGAACAATTTAAGTGGCCAAATACTCTTCAAAGATCACAGATGGAAAATTGCAGAAATCATTTGAATTTTAGTGTCAGAAAAAAAAAATATTAAAAATAAAGGAAAACTGCACCTCCATCACAACAAGTCATTTCAGACACTGTTCAAGAAACAAATCATCTGCTCTCATGCTAAAACAAACTCCACCATATTAATTTACCATACTGGAACTTCAGCCAGGACTGGCTTTTATTGCCATATGAAATGAGAATTATTTTTTTTGGAGCTAGAACACATTAAAGGTTTGGTGCACACAGGGATAAAAAAGTGCCCCATGTCCACATTTAAATATATCACCAGATGTTCTTTTTTGTGGACCTAATTTTACACCAAAGGTCCTAGACATCTTGTTCAGATACATGCCATCATGTTTTATATCAAATACCAACAGATAAAAAAAAAGGTAAAACTGACTTGCTCAGTTAGAAATATTATAATGGGTCATGGTTAGATCTTCCATCACCACACTGATTCAAAACAAAAATCAAAATCAACACAAAAACTGGTCACTGAACACAAAATCAAGATTCTGCCATAACCATCCCAATTCCCTGACCTGAATCCTATGGTAAATGAGTGGGATAAACTGAAGAAGAGTGAGCACCAACATTTGAAGGATCTGGAGAAATTCTGTATGGAGGAATAGTCTAAAATCACTTGCCATATATTCTCAAACCTCATCAGGCATGAAGGGGGGAAAAATCAGAGCTGTTTTTCATGCAAATGGAAGTTGCAGAAAGTTTTGAATACAAGGGTGCCAATAATTATGGCCAGGGTGTATTAGAGAAAACCATTTATTTCATAATATTATATTCCCCCCACTTAAAATTGTTTATTTTTAATGAAATGTTTGAATTTTTTTATATATATATATATACGCACATACACACACACACTAATCAAAACACAATAGACAGGAAATGCTTTAGATTACCAAGACAAACTATTTTTTTTTTTTCAGTGGATTATCTTGCATGAATTAATTGTTTACCTTAAGACTAGCAATGTGCACTAACAAAACAAATATTGTGATTTCGATTTCATGAGGACATTAAGGCTAAAAAAACAAAAACAAAACTGTTTGGATGGATTGATGTACTCAATCATTAAATACATTGTTAATTTTGAACAAAAAAAGTTGTTTTTACATTTTAATGTAGTGTGCATGCTTACGTGAGTTGATATTTGACTGTCCAGCCATGTTTATTTTATATCCCAACCACAGAAAGTTAATATAGGAACAAAATATACATTATGACAGTTATATGCCTACTTTTTACTAATCATTTACACACGTCAATGTCCTGGCAAACCACTCTGTCCTCACAATGCAGTGTGTTATCTGGTTCATGTTTGGTAAAACTAAAATGCCTATGGTTTCACTACAATGTCCTGGCAAACTGTTCTGTCCTCACAATGCAGTGTGTTATCTGGTTCATGTTTGGTGTAACTAAAATGCCTATGGTTTCACTACAATGTCCTGGCAAACCACTCAGTCCTCACAATGCAGTGTGTTATCTGGTTCATGTTTTGTGTAACTAAAATGCCTATGGTTTCACTACAATGTCCTGGCAAACTGTTCTGTCCTCACAATGCAGTGTGTTATCTGGTTCATGTTTGGTGTAACTAAAATGCCTATGGTTTCACTACAATGTCCTGGCAAACCACTCAGTCCTCACAATGCAGTGTGTTATCTGGTTCATGTTTGGTGTAACTAAAATGCCTATGGTTTCACTACAATGTCCTGGCAAACCACTCAGTCCTCACAATGCAGTGTGTTGTCTGGTTCATGTTTGGTAAAACTAAAAAGCCTATGGTTTCACTACAATGTCCTGGCAAACCACTCTGTCCTCACAATGCAGTGTGTTATCTGGTTCATGTTTGGTAAAACTAAAATGCCTATGGTTTCACTACAATGTCCTGGCAAACTGTTCTGTCCTCACAATGCAGTGTGTTATCTGGTTCATGTTTGGTGTAACTAAAATGCCTATGGTTTCACTACAATGTCCTGGCAAACCACTCAGTCCTCACAATGCAGTGTGTTATCTGGTTCATGTTTGGTGTAACTAAAATGCCTATGGTTTCACTACAATGTCCTGGCAAACCACTCAGTCCTCACAATGCAGTGTGTTGTCTGGTTCATGTTTGGTAAAACTAAAAAGCCTATGGTTTCACTACAATGTCCTGGCAAACTGTTCTGTCCTCACAATGCAGTGTGTTATCTGGTTCATGTTTGGTGTAACTAAAATGCCTATGGTTTCACTACAATGTCCTGGCAAACTGTTCTGTCCTCACAATGCAGTGTGTTATCTGGTTCATGTTTGGTAAAACTAAAAAGCCTATGGTTTCACTACAATGTCCTGGCAAACCACTCAGTCCTCACAATGCAGTGTGTTGTCTGTTAAACAGTGTGTAATTCTACCTCAAGTCTCTGTCAACTTTCTATTTTTCAGATATAATGTAAGCACACTCAACCAAAATGACACAATACCTGTTCTGAACTTGCTTCTAGGAAAGGTCTTGACATCTCAGTAACGGTGTGTGTGTTCATCTGTCAAAGAGAGAATGAATGTACATAAATATTGATGTCAAATATTTGCACAAGTTAAAGAAGGGGGGACTATAATATACTGTTAAACAGGCTGACTCTTAAAAAAGTACTAAGATCCAGATATTTGGTTATACCACCCAGGACTAACTGAGCCCTTCTTTATTACATTACTGTTAAAATACAAAATACTGCATTAAAAGGGGTGTTTGAAAATTGTTGTTTTATGTCTAACATCTGCTTATGCCTTTTCTGGTACAGAATTTTCAACCATATAAAGCTACAATGACCAAGCCTTATTGATGTCACTGACAACACACTGCATTGAAAAGACAGAGCGGTTTAACAGTACATTATGACAGTTACATGCCTACTTTTTACTAATCATTTACACACTTCAATGTCCTGGCAAACCACTCAGTCCTCACAATGCAGTGTGTTGTCTGTTAAACAGTGTGTAATTCTACCTCAAGTCTCTGTCAACTTTCTATTTTTCAGATATAAAGTAAGCACACTCAACCAAAATGACACAATACCTGTTCTGAACTTGCTTCTGGGAAGGGTCTTGACATCTCAGTAATGATGTTTGCATTCATCTGTCAAATAGAGAATGAATGTACATAAATATTGATATCAAATTTGCTCAACCTAAAGAAAATCCAAGACCAAATCTTGACACTAAGTCTAAGATTAATTAGTTAATTTAAGCACTTCACAAACTACTGTTGTACTATGCTACCATGTTAATATGTCCCCCCTACAATAATCAAACTGAACCCTGTACACTGTTGACTCCTCAACCAAACCTTTAACCTACCCGTAACACTAAACCTGTTCACACCTCAATAGCAGCAAAAGTGTTGTACATTAACAAAAGCGTTTAATATTTCCAAAACATCTTTTAAAATCCTTTGTAGATTTTTAAAATGTGCATGACCATATGAATTGAAAGATGAATGCCATTGGTAGGCATTTTAATTTGCATAAATAATAAATCTTTAATTATTAGCTAATGCTTAAGTTTATTAGTAAACATTAAGCACAGTATCTTATGTTTCTAGCTATTTAAATACAGTGCTGCTTGAAAGATTGTGAACCCTTTCAAATTTTCTATATTTCTGCATAAATATGACCCAAACATGATCAGATTTTCCTAAAAGTAGACAAAGAGAACCCAATCAAACAAGTGAGAGTAAAATTTTTTTTGTTAATGATTTAAGTTTTCCTTTAGTGAAATTGATGAAAAGCAAGTTTATGATTAAAACAAGAACAATTATCTGCCAACATGCTTTAAAAAAAAAAAAATCTACTTAAAAGTGATTTTCGTACCCTATTTAGATATATATACACCCATCCTAAAGTATAGGCTAGGAAAAGTTGCATTATCACCATAAAACTCCGCTGCAGTTTAATTTATTTTAAAGATGACAAATTAAATATATTATTAGATTTAAGTAATTTCTGTCAAATAAATGCTCATTTTGCGCATTTCAATTCATATGAATCGCCAACATGGCCAGTGTTGCATCAAGCTAATAGCATATTAGCTTTTCATACCCATTAACATTTCAATCATATGTACGCCTTATTCTCTTTACGGTCATCGTTTTCTTTACCAATAAAGCCATTTCAGGGAACAACGTGATTAATCATCTCAATCACAACGCAAATTTAAGGCATTTGGATGCTTAATAAAGAGTCTATTTCCTCATTGATGTCACAGTTCTTTCAAAACTTCCAAAATACTTTTGATTATTTAGACGCAGCCTATCTTCAGCTTCATAAATCGCATATGGATTATGACGGCATGAATATATATTTTAACGACTACCACCAGAAAACAATGCTAAGAAAAATACACCATTCAGACAATACCATTTTTATGAATGAATATAAATCTTAATACTTTATTTACTTACCTAATTTGTCACTGCTGCTGCCGCATCACTTGACGACGTCTATTGGTAGATTGCGCGCTCTCGGAGAGACTCCGCCTCCGGTACGCGGGAGCATGATTAACCAATCAAAATGCAGCCCGCGTTTTCCGAGCGGTCTCCGCCCATTTAGGTCGTAATGTGTATAAATGAGCAGTTACAAAGCCTGCCATTAGGAGGCGTGATGGCATACACTCAAAAACACCAGAAAACTGGTTTACCCGTTTAAAAGGACATTCCGAAAAAAAGCAGGAGATTGTTCCTGAGGCTCAAACATATGCATTTACATTGTTTGAATTATAAGGACATGTCCTTGGTCCTCATAATCCCAAATGTCCTTATAATGCTGGTATGTAAACTGGTGGAATGTCCTTGTAATCCACCAAAACCAACACACACACACACACACACACACACACACACACACACACACACACACACACACACACACACACACTGAAGAGAAACATGCACGCAAAAGCTATTTTTAGACAGGTGTCTGAATGGAATATGACATAGCAAAACTGTCACTGACAGGACTGTCTTCTAAATTAACTTGAATATGAAATAATATTATCATATTTTAACATTCATTTTTTATTTATTATTTTTTTTTTTTAGGAATTTTAAGATGCCTATTAACTTCCAACTGTCAAAAACTGCATTGTATGAGTTACCGATTTTGTATAAATATAATCAGCTTGGTTTGTAGACAACACCCCTGAAGTGATAAATACATACAAAAACGCCTGAATGAGATCATATGAATTTGCCACAAATTCACCAACTTTGTGAGCAACCCATGAACACTGGAATAAAATCACACTGAGTCTGCCGTTCATATCCAAAGAGGGATGTAAGATCATGAGCAACTGGTTTTCTGTGGTCTAAAATTATTCTGTACACTTTTATATAGATTCTACCCCAGCGTTCCTCTACAATTATGTTTAATATTAGTAATTATAGATAATTACATAAAATACTAATTTGCCATGCAGTATAGGCAGCTGCACACACACACACACACACACACACACACACACACAGTTATTTTAGTCATTTCAAGATAATGGATCAAATGTAGCCCTAAACTCTGGGGGGTGGTTTCCTGAACAGGGTTTAAATTAAGCCAGATCATTAGACACAAAACAACATAAAAACTGTGTAACAAAGGAATAAAATGTTGACCCATGAAGAGGTAATAATGACTGTCAACCTTTGGGGTGTTGATCGGCTCCATCTACATTTTGATTATCATTCTGAATGCAATATAGGAATGCAATATATTTCTTTCTTTCTTTCTTTCTTTCTTAATTTATGAAACATACCCACATTATAAAAAAAGAATGCATGAAGCTACAATAAAATGTTTTTGTTTACAAGCAGATACCCTGTTCTTTCTTTTGATGTTTTGTATATTCAGATATTCATATAACAAAATATATAAAAATTAATACCTAAATAGGGACATAGTAGTTTACCTAAAGTATGATGTAATGTTCACTTAAAGAAAACTTACGAATATACTTTCCAGTATAAAACTACTGAACTAGTAGTTCACTGAGACTGTAACGTGGAGAGGGAGCCGAGAGGCGAGCAGATCCATTTGCAAAGCTTTATTAGAAGGGCAAGACAAAGACATGGTCGAACAGGCAGGGTCAGACAATAGCAAACAGGTATGTAGGAGCGAGACACAAGAGTAGTCCGTGAAGCAGGCGTGGGTCGATTAACGGCGAGCGTAATCTGAAGGGCGAGGCAAGGGGTATTCCAAACAAACGAGCAAGAAGTCCAAGAGGCAGGCGGCGAGACAGATGAAACGAGAAGGCCTGGCGAGAAAGCTAAACACTGGGAACTAGGGAACTCACGCGAAACAACCATCCAATAAACCACAATACTCAGCGACTAACGGGGGGGAAGTCCGGGGCTTATAGAGAGCCTGATTAGATACAGGTGTCCGCACAATCAGCGCGATGGGTGATGGGAAACGCAGTCCGGGGTGTGGTGCAACAGTCAGTGTAATGTGAACGTGCGAGAGCGACATCTGGTGGTGAGCGGACCAAAGGTCACCGCCCACATTCATGACAGAGACTATAGTTCAAAGTGTACAAAAATGCTAAAAGAATTTAATTAGTAAACTATCAGTATACCTATAAGTTCAATTTTGGTATAGTTGCAGTACAAACTGAAAACACAGATGCAAACTGGTTGTGTACTCAAAGTTTACTACCGTTATACTTTAAAGTATACATTTATATACTAGAAAGTGGGCCAATTTAGTCGCAAGGAGTATTAAAATAGTACACTTACAAGTATACTACTAGTACACTGATATTTGTATACTTACTACATAACGTATACTTAAAAATATACTTTACTTAAGTATACTTAATAAAATAAAGTATACTTCTTTTTTGGTAAGGGATGGCCATCCCAGTTCCCTGACCTGACCCCTATAGAAAATTGAAGAGGAGAGAGTTTATCATGGAGCTGGAAATTTGAAGGGTCAGGAGTGAATCAGGATGAAGGTATGGTCTCTGATCTCTTGTCAAGTGTTCTCCAACAGACTCATATAGTTGTAAAATTGGCTAAAAGAGGTTGCAAAGTATTGTATATAAGGGTGCCATTAATTGTGTGATCAAAATGATTAACACTTCTTTGTTCATATATACCAAGGGTACTAATAATTTTGATATATAAAGACTGGAAACACAACATTAATCTGAAGTTAAACCTGCCTTCTGGTAGGTTTCTTTTAAATCTCAGTTTAGTCCTGAAGTAGCTTTAGTCTTCCTCCAGGAAATCAGCTTATTAAACTCTGGACTAGACTAAGTCTAAGACTATTTAAACCCATGACAGAGAAAACAGATTTCTGTTAATCTGGTTTAAAAGGCCATTTTAGTCTAGGACTTAATCTCTGTCTGGGAAACCACTTCTAGATCAAACTCATACAGCATAAACATTCATAGCCGAGACCCTCATTAACTAGTGTAGCTCCACCTTGTAGTTGGAAAGGAAAATGCAGTTGGATGAAGTTTAATTGTACTTTTATTTACACTAAAATCTCTCACTAGACATAAATTTACCAAGCAAACACAGAATGTTCCCCTAACATTAGCATATGTTCCAGACTGTTTGTTTGTTTGTTTGTTTGTTTGTTTGTTTCATTCAAAAGTTTCATTCAAAAGCATTGAGACTTTCTTTCAAATATCTTTTGTTGAGCTCCACAGCAGAAATAAAGTCATGAGAATGTTGAGGTTGAGAAAGTGATTACTTTTTTTTTTTTTTTTTTTTTTTTTTAAGTGGAATGATGGGTATGTGAACTACAGTCTAAAATGTTTATATCACACTGTGTGCTGAGATTAAAAGACCATGTTACATGAGTCAACTATTTATCACTCTTCTACACAATTTTCAACATCCCAGGAGAGATCATATGTTATCCAAAGCAAAGTTCAATTTACAACGTTCGTGTAACCAAGAAAAAAAAAAGAGGCTGTAAGATTATTGTTCTATGTTTTTATGTTTTTTTTTCTTTAAATAAGTCTCATACCCATAAAAGGGCAACTACGTCATGGAATCTCCAGATTTAATTGTCTGATGGAACACATTTCAGTAGCATCTTGTTCCCTTCTCAAGGAACCGGGTTACATAACCTGTAACCTGAGATGTTCCCTGGAACATCTGAAGTGAAACTTTGATGCTGCATCATGGCATTGACGCTAAAGGAATGTTAATACATTACACCACACTTAGGAAGAAAGGCTGTGTAACACTGGCACAGATGCCTGCTGAGGCAGAAAAGACTGGATCAACCCTGAAGGACATATAGGGCCAGGTTTACTAAAAGCTTGTGTCAGCGCAAACCGTCTTTTGGTGGTAAAATTGTACTGTGAGGTTTTACTAAAGATGCGCAGTGATGAATTAGCGCAGAAAAGCTGTGGACAGTTATTTTTGCACCAGACCTTACTGAATATGCATTTGTAGGAGTTTCCCTTTCAGACGTAAAAATTATGGGAGAGTATCGTTTTACTAACGTTTGCACTTTTCAAATTACTGGCAATTGCGCCACTATTCAATGCCCAAAAAGAGCATGTCTTAAGCTACTTTGCACTTGAAATTGCTGCAGTGCCAGAAGAACACATAATCCGAATATATTGTTTGCCATTGCTTATTTTTAATTTGCTTCAGGAAATAAAAGACGATTTGGAACCATCAACAAGGAGTCACACAATACCAGGTCTTTCGAAACTTCTAGCAAACCTTCATTATTTGGCCTCTGGTTCTTTTCAACATACTGTGGCTTCTTTATGTCTTTATTTGCATCTACGCTAATTTGCGCTGCGCTTGGTATTGTCACACCCCTGAACTCTTTGTATTGGTTTTTCCCTTGTGTGCCCATATATGGTTTTCCTGTTCCTGCCCTCGTTATGTCATTTATGAGTTAACCTTGTATCACCTGTGTCTTAATTAAGTTCATTGTAATCACCTGTCTTTATAAGTTGGTTTCAGTTCAGTGTTTGTCATCCGGTCTCATCTATGTGTACGTGTGTTCCTGCCCTGCTTGTGGATTTACCCGTTTGGAATATATTAAAGACTTTTGATTTCATTGACCTTCATCTTCATGTTTATCCTTCACATGTAGTCGTGACAAAAAAAAAAGTTAGCAGTGTGTTTACCCCATGTTTTGTTTTTCGTTTTGATCAGTGTTTTATTTTTTTCCTTTATGAATAAGCCTGCTGTCCTCATTCTGCTCTCTCGAGGACCACACAGAGGACTTTGTGTTTCTGGCCAACTACATGCACTACCCAGACTACTGTCTCTGCTCTTGCTATTTTGCTGGACTGAACACCACCACATGAGCGCAGTTGTCCGGGGAGGGTCCTCGAGAGAGCCTTGCCGCCTGCATTGAGTGGGTGCACTTAGGACCCAGAGGCCAGTCCACCATCACCTGCTACGCAGAGCAGCCCAAGCCCACCACAGATGGAGAGCCAAAGCCCGCCGCAACACATAAGCCATCGCAAAGGAGTGAGACTGAGCTGAGGATCGCCCCGGAAGAGATCACAGTGGGGCATGAGGGCGTGGAAGGAAGCCCTGCCCACTGCACCGCCACTGGGGGTGAGCAAACACTGGACCCTGGAGATTTAATTGATTTTGTTTGTGAGTTACCAATCCTTCTTCCGTCATCATCTGAGCTACTGAACTGGGAAGAAATCATACCCAACCTCCCTCTCTGGCCGCCTCTCATTGACCTGTTCCCTGCCTTAATGCCCATTCTGCTGGATCCTGTCAGCCCCTCTGCTCACCCTCAGACCACCATCTGTGGCGTGGGCTCGCAGCTGGTCTGCCCATTTCCAGCTCCATTGGTGTCGAGTCTGGAGGATCCCTCGACTCCACCTCCAGCCTCCGAGGCCCAGACTCTGCCTCAGTCCTTGCAACCCAGCAGCTCCACCATGGCTTCCAGCTCCCTCGTCTCCACCGGAGACCCGTCAGTCCACCAGCTCCACCGGGCTCCCTCGTCCCCACTGCACTCCTCCGGCTGCACCTCGTCCTTTCATCCCTCCAGCTCTATTGGGCTCCTTCTTCCCTTCAGCTCCACCTCAGTCCTCTGTCGCTTCGGCTCCGCTGCGGCCTTTCCGGATCTCTGCCTATGCCTCGGTCGCCGAAGCCACCTGCTCCACCTTGGCCCTCTGGATCCTCTGCTTCGCACTGGCTCGTCAGCTCTCTGCTTTGGGCTCCACCACCACCTGCTCTGATATAATTTTGCATTCATATTCATGTGTCAGACATCGCCACCTATATCCTTAAACAGGGCACATTAGTAGACGCTATCGAGTGCACTCATTCAAAAACACATAATCGTTAATAGGGTCATAACATCAGAAACCAAATTTTCTTTGATCTTTCCTTTTGGCATAAAAGAGGGTAATTTTTACCTTTAAAATACATCCTGCAAGTTTTATAGCTTAAAACTGCCTACTCAGTACAATAACAGCCGCTGCGTCCGAAACCGCCTACTTCTCTACTAGGCTATATATTAGGGGAAAAGTAGTAGGTAAATAAGGTGAAAAAGTGAATAAGTATGTCCGAACCCTTAGTATTCATAAAAGAGTAGGCGAGAATTAGTAGGCAAAAGCACTAATTCTCATGAGATTCGGACGTACGTCTACTTAAAGTGCGTCCGAATATCCCTACTAACCTACTATATAGTTGGCAAAAAGAGTACGAGCTTAAAGAGTAGGCGAGAAATCCCCGGATGTCCTACTGCTTCAGCCCAGATTTTGGAGTGTTCATCGATGGATACTTTTCGATCCCAAGAGTCCACGGGAGAGCAATATGTCATCATCGAACATGATTGAGAACCGTGACGAGGGTGTTTACAAATGTATTACAAACGAAAACACTGTTCCTTTTGTTAAAATCGTATTTGTTGACCTACTGTATAGTAAGGTGTAAAGACGTTAAACAGCATAGTATATTTGTGATTTTGCTGTGAAAAGACAGTTTATTATGTACATCGAACAGTAGAGCTCCAGTAAGCACACGTACGTCTCCAACGTTGATTTACACAAATCATATACATCTTAAAGATGATTACTAAGTGTCTATTTAACATCTGACAGGAAAATGTTCTAAAATAATTGCAGATGAGCACATCACAACATAAAACATACATCTGAGTGAGTGGTGTACCTTATGTGTGTTTATTATGTAGAATTCACTGTTGCCAATACTGCTTTAGTTAAATGCAAGTAATGTAAATAAACGTACGTACATGAAGTAACTAAACATGAAATGCTAGAGGATCATGAGACATGATGTACTGTTGTGTTCCTGAAGGGCTTTCACTTCCCTATTATTACCATATAAATATTGGAGTCTTTTTTCAATAAAGTGCCTTTGAGTGAATTACACTTTCTCTGTGTGTGGTCATCTCAGTGGTCCAGGATCCTGACTCTGTGCTCCATCGCTCAACTAGAATTGAATCTCGGCAGTTAATCGAGTTAGATATTTAATTCTAACAGTTATCTATTTCATTTGTCCATTGTACTGTTGATATACTGAGGAGCAATTGTGTTGGATAAAAAGTCAGTTAACACATCAGCAACTACCTCAACATGTTAATGTAGTAGAAATCACAGAGGTAACTGAATCCTGTCTGAATGTTACAGCGACAGATGAGACACACGTCTGCTTACCCAGTGCAGAGTGACTGATAAAGGAATGCTGTCATCAAAGGCGTTGAGTGAGTATACATTACATAAATTAATTAAACTTTTTTTTTTTTAAATCTTAAGCTGTAGTTTATTTGAATTGTTGTAAGTTGCAGACTTTTCTGATACTTGATTTCTGTGCCTTTGCTGCAGATCTTTTGTGGCCTGCAATGAATGGTGACGGCGGCATTTGTGGGCGAAAAAAGGAAAACCTGATATAAAAATATAAAGTAAGATCTTTTTGTTACTTCTAATACAGGGATCAAAATGATATTGTGCTGTGACAGTTTTGTATTATATTTGTGCATCTTTGTATGATCTGAAATGTCTGCAGACTGGTGTGCACTGAGAAAGAAGAAATCCACAGCAGCATCCTGGAAATGGTCTAGTGCCATGGATGAGACCCTCCATCACTCCACCTGCCCTTGTTTCCTCATCTGGGCCAGATGTTGCTGTGGCCTCTTCATCATCAGTGAGCTCAGAGCCAGTGAGAGCATCTCGAAAAAGACTAAAAGAAACTGAGGATGTGATTTTGATGATGACAACCCCACAGAGGACTTCAGATGATGCCAACCCTGAAACAACATACAGCACTACCGAATTTTGATACTAATTTATGGTATTTTTTTGTCTGTTTGATTACGTCATTAATTGATCTTTATCATACATCTCGGCCATATGTACATCAACTTGACATAGTCATCATTAGTAAGCTACTACTAAATATATTGTAAAAACTTTAATTTTATGTAAAGTTGCTTTGCAATGATATGTATTGTGAAAAGCGCTATAGACCAATTATCTGTTTGGAAACATTCGGGATGTGCGCGCAGCATGGTTGCAGAAAACCCGGGAGAGATAGGCTTACGGCTATAGAATTACACGAATACGGTACAAAATACTTAGATTTAAAAAGAGTATAGATTATATTGATTAGCTGTCATTTTCAAAATGTTTTTCGCATATTACAAGAGCTTGTCACCCAGCGATAAGCACTGTTATTCAACGAAATTGACGTTAGATAGTGGGATAGTCTTACAGATCCAAAACAGGGATGGCGTTTTTTGTGGACGGTTCAAGTGGCAGTCTATGGAGCTGTGGAATAAAAGAATAAAATGGTAAATTTGATTTTATATTTCCAAAATTCTGACTTTATTTTTGCAATTCTGAGATTATATCCCACAACTCTAGAGGAAAAACAACTCGTCATTCTCTCTTTTTCCCTCAGCTCAAAGTTTATATCCCACACTTCTGGCTTTTTTCCCCTCAGAATTAACAAACTCACTTTTGTTTAATTGAGTTATAAAGTCTGAATTAGGAGATATAAAGCATTTGTGAGAAAAAAAGTCAGAATTGTGAGATTAAAAAAAAAAAAAAAAAATGTAAAAATGTTAGTAGTAATAGGTTTAAATATTTCATGCTGTAACTGTAGGGCTAATACAATACATTCCCTATGAACAGCATATGTGAATATTATGTAGACCTATTTTATAAATCCAATTTATGCTTTAAAAGTAGAGTAAAAGCTTATTTCGTCCATAGTATGTCCGTTTAAACATCTGCGTTTAGCTTCAAATGGCGTCTTTGACTACAGTATTCTATAAAATTATTTGCATTCCGATTTTGACATCAAAAGGCACAAAAATATATATATATATATTTTCTCTTATTCCATGGATTTTACCCATTTACCTCCACCTGTTACCAGTGTTTTTCTGCAACCACTATGCGCACGCAGCTGCAAGTGATGTCACTGTGACGTCTACTCAAAATTGGTCTATACAAATAAATTTGAATTGAATATTGGTTAAGTTTGTTCTGCTGTTTTCATCGGTCAATGGAGCCTGAGTTTCAATCATCAAATAATGTCATGAAGCTTCTGAAACTCAGGCTCCATTGACTGATGTTGTACGAACAGAAACCAGCAGGACAGACTTAACCAAAATCACCTTGTGTGTTCAGAAAAAGCAAAAAACAAAAACAGACACAAGGATTGGGCAGTGTGGAGGCGAGTAAATAATGACTTAATTTACATTTTTCGATGAACTAACCCTTTAAAGCCCCAAATAAAAATAATATGAACGGTATGCAAGCATTTATATAATAGTAGTACTTTGAAGAAATAAACTTAAGAAATTAGCAGCTTTATTGTGTGTTTGTGCCCAAGACATAAAAAAAGAATGTATGAAAATAACATTTAAGCATTTGGCAGATGCTTTCATGCTGTAACGAATGTCCAACTGAGGTGGTGAGCTGAGATGAACCCAAGTGCATTGTAGAAAACGTAAATCCTGACAAACAATGTTCCAACAACGACTTGACTTGAACAGACGTACACGCTCAAAACAGCGAGGGCCATTAGTTTGTTCAGTCTTGGCCCAAGCTCTGCATCAGCAAGAGCTTGGGTACTATGGCCCCCCCCCCCCCCCAAAAAAAATCCTCTGGGGAAAATTTGGCGAGAGCCGTGAAGTGACAAGACTCTGGCGTGGCGGCCATCTTGGCCGGGGATTCTTGGCTCGTGAAGAACAGCTGTGACTTGACTTGGCACAGGAACAACAGCTGTGACTTGACTTGGCTCATGAAGATCTGCTGTAACTTGGCTTGGCTCATGAAGATCAGCTGCAGCTTGGCTTAACATAGACAACCCAGCTGTAACTTGACTTGACACAGGAACAACAGCTGTAATGTGACTTGACTCAGGAACAACAGCTGTAACTTGGCTTGATTTAGGAACAGTTGTAATTTGGCGTGGCTTAGAAAGTGCAGCCCTGACTTGACTTGATATCAGAGGATCGGCCATCTTGTGAACTGCCTCTGGGACGGCGGCCATGACAGGTGCAGACTCTGGAAGGGCGGCCATGACAGGTGCAGACTCTGGAAGGGCGGCCATGACAGGTGCAGACTCTGGAAGGGCGGCCATGACAGGTGCAGACTCTGGAAGGGCGGCCATGACACGTGCAGACTCTGGAAAGGCAGGCATGGCGTGAGCAGGCCCTGGAGCGGCAGGCATGGCGTGAGCAGACCCTGGAGCGGCAGGCATGGCGTGAGCAGGCCCTGGAGCGACAAGCATGGCGTGAGCAGGCCCTGGAGCGGCAGGCATGGCGTGAGCAGGCCCTGGAGCGGCAGGCATGGCGTGAGCAGGCCCTGGAGCGGCAGGCATGGCGTGAGCAGGCCCTGGAGCGGCAGGCATGGCGTGAGCAGGCCCTGGAGCGGCAGGCATGGCATGGGCATGGCTTGGAGAGGCAGACGTGGCGTGTGCGGGCCTTGGAGTGTCATTAGCAGGTGCTGGCTTGGTGACTACTGGAGGATCACGGGTCCCTCATCCGCGATCCCCATAGTAAAAGTAGAACCACTTAATAATAAGGCATAGTCTATATATTTCTCCAGAGACCATTGAATCTTTCCCCCAGGCAGCCATGAGTGAATGGGTTCATTTAACCCATTGCGAAAAACGTCTTTAAGGGCCACATCATTAAAACCGACAAGATGACACTGTCCACAAAAATCCTCAACATACTCCTCTATGGCCCGGTTGCCTTGACAAAGGCAGAGGAGACGAGATACTGCTGGGTTCATACTGCTGGTCGTGTATTCTGAACAAATGTCCAACTGAGGCAGTGAGCTGAGATGAACCCAAGTGGAGTTTATTGTAGAAACTGTGAACCATGACAAACAGTAATCCAACAACGACTTAACTTGACTTGAACAGAGGTGGCATGGAAACAGGCATAAACAAGAACAGAAGCTCACCAACAGCAGGATTACAACAATATACAACAATATACAACAAGGGACAACAGGAACATGAGGGCTACTTATACCAAACAATAGGGGTCACATGACATGAACAAACCAATGAGCAAACAGACTAGAACAACCAATCAGAACATGACACATTGAACAGAGGAACCAATGGCAGGAATACAAGAGGGCAAGGGAAGCAAGACACAAACAAGGAACATGGCAAAACTTCAAAATAAAATACATGAAAACATGAACGTGAACAAAACCCCAAACCCCACGTTACACATGCAAAGTGACTTACAGTGCTCTTATTACAGGGATCCCAGCAAAGACAGGTGAAGCTGGGCATGGTGGTCAGCTGCAGAATTGGCACAGCTATGTTGAGATGGCAGTAGGATGTGGGTTCACCAAATGTGAATACATAATTGTCAGAACAATATGTTTGAATAAAGCTTTGTTCCATGTGTCATTATTTATTATCATGGTTACTTTTATTTATTCTTTTACTCATTTATTCATGTTTTCTGTTGTTGCCAGTAAATAAAATATAATTGCTTCATTAACTAATACATTAATTAATAACTGAAAATTGATATGTATTCGCCTTGGCTGAATTTATTTATTGTGTGGTCATGCATAGCTATGGCACATGACAAAAATTACATTTTGCTTGTTTTACTCAAAAATATAATTAATTATTGGTCAGCATTTATCATTATTATTGTTCATAAGTGTTGGGGTGGGCTAGCAATGCATTCAGAGGTAATCTGAAATTTCTAAGTTGTAACAATTACATTTTTTGAGCGTAAAATCAACAGTCTTCTCCAATGATGAGATCTTCCAGCAGCTGCCTGACGTCTACTTTTGTGCAGATATTGCAAGCATTGCGAACATGAACGAAAACGTACTTGGTAGTTGTACTTGTTGTGTTACTTGTTGTGTTACTGTCTATGAGGTGTTTGTGCACCTGTCGCTCTTATTTTTTTTTTATTATTATTACTGCAGACCTTATAATTGCATACAAGCTCAGGGAAAGATGGTAGTATGTCTAACAATGAACAATCAATGTAAAAAAAAAAAAGGTTTTCGTACATCATAGTATGAGATTATGTACACAGAAAAAAAAATTACAAAATCATTCTATTCATAAAATCATAATGCATTAAAAATTGTATTGTTTTTGTTATTTATAAGCCTATAAGAGAGAAATTCAACAAGAAAAAGGAAAACGGGAGATTTATGCCAGTTTTGCATGTGAATGAAGACTTTTGCACATAAAATAAAGAAATTAATAACACATTCCAGAAATAACGTTTTGGATTTTCGTAATAAAAATAATTATTGTTAAGGATTAACCTGTGGGTCATATTAGTATTGTTAAAAATATAAAAACTTAAATCAACCCAAAATGTATTTGTTATACAATAACAATTAAAGGGCAGCTGTTTCTTTAGCAAGACCACAAAATGAGCAAATGCTATAAACGTCAAAATATTTACAAATCGATTAAACCAGGCACTCATATCTCATAAATGCGCTTGTTGTGCTTGTTTTAACGTCATAGGTCAGATGATAATGTCAACATGGCAGATCGCATTCATACTCCATGAGATTTGGCTGTTGAGTACCTACTCTTTTAGCGCTGGTTATGTAGGTACTTATTGAAATTAAGTACCTACTCATTGAGTATGCCATTTCGGACGCAGCCAGCATCTCTTTAACCAAGCTCCCAAAACAGCTATTTTGGATATTGTGCGATTTGTGATGTCACACAGGCAAATGCATTTACGTACTACTGCCTCTAGAGCAAGACAACAATAAATAGTTTTACATTATTACACCTTTGGTCACACTGGACACAAGCATTGTGTTGTGTCAAAAGCAAATAAAACCTATTATAATGACTGACTCTGTTCAGTTTTTGACATACTCCACATGTTTGAGCTACTCCTGACAAAAGGACAAATGGAAGAGTAAAGAAACATTTGCTTTGACACATCTGGTTTAAACAGCATGTTAGTGTCTGTACAGCCTTCAGAAGGATCCAAGCACCAAGAACAAGTGGGGGCAACAAAGGCTCATTGGAAATACATGCTTTTATATACACTTTTTATATACAAAAAACATACATATATGTGATGCAATCTAGGAAAACCCAACACATGGTGAAATAGCTTGAACGAAACCAAAGTTATGGCAAAGTTATGGCCAATTTTTTTTTTTTTTTTAATTGCAAGTAGACACAAAAGACAATAAAAAATAAATAAATGCATACATACATACATACATACATACATACATACATAAATAAATAAATAAATAAATAAATAAATAAATAAATAAATAAATAAATACACCAAAACCAAAGACAAACATATGGACAAACATGCAATGTCTTGTTTGCCAGACCCAGTGGCAGTTCTTTGTACAAGTCTTTCCCTTTTTTTGGTCAAAAAACATTATTTCAGGCCAAAAGGATAAGAGAGAGAAGGGGAAAGGGGAACAAGAGAGGGTGAGAGAGAGAGAGAGAGAGAGAGAGAGAGAGAGAGAGAGAGAGAGAGAGAGAGAACAATGAAAGAGCAAGGGAGGTGAGATGAGACAATGAGGAAGGAAGAAAAAAAAAAGAAAATAATGAACTACTAATGAAATGGTAAATGAATGACATAGGGGAAAAAATGAGAGCAGCTATGATAACAGCAATGGCAACAGTGGAGCTGCAAAGAATAAAACACATGGTAACTTGCTGTAAATTAAATGTTAATAAGAATAAAGAAAAATAAAGGCTTAAATGATAGCATTCAAAGAGTTACACATTGAAAGGGAGAAAAGGGAGGGGAAAAAGGAGAAAGAAACAAAAAATACAAGATTGGATAATAAAAGTAATCAACATAAGCTGACAGGATATATACTTCATAAGTTATATGAAAGGACACTAAATGTTCCTCATAAGTTTTTCACGTTTTAAGACAGAGATACAGGAATCAGTTCTCCTACTCAGATATTGAACAAAAGGGGACTAAGTTTGTTTGGAGGGCTCAATGTTGTGTGCGAATGCCATTAATTGCTCTAAATTTAAATGAACTAATAATAATTTGAGTCACTGGTTTATTGAAAGATCTGTTCTGTCTTTCCAGTTAAGTAAGATGTGTTTCTTTGCTACTGTCAGTGAAATCAATAAAAGTGGTTTAAACTGATTAGAAATCTGTAGTGTAGAGGTGTCTCCCAGTAAAGCTATTTTTGGACAAATTGGAATGCTGAATTCGAGGATATCTGAGAGCCTGATCATGACCTTCGACTAGAATGAATGAACCAGTGGACATGGCCAGAATGGATGGAAATGATCATCAGTGGAGCCTGAACAGTGTGGACAATTATTATTTTTAATATATCCCATGTGTTGCAGTTTGTATGTTGTGGTATGAGCTCTATGAATAACTTTATATTGAATTGTTTGAATTTTGGCATTGCAGGACATAGAATAAATGTTATTGCAGACTTCTTGCCAGTTGATAATTTGTTCTGTACCCATATTCTTAGTCCATTGTTGAATTGGAGCAACTATGTTGGTTTCTGAAGATATTAAGAATGTATATATTTGTGATAATATTTTATTAGGTTTTAAAAATTCAATAGTTTGGTATATGTGAGAATTACAGTTTGACAGAGTACAGGAACCAATAGATTTTTGTATGACTTATTTTAACTGTAAGTATTGAAAGCAGGTTTGATTTGGTAAATTGTATTTTGACTGAATATGCTCAAAGAACATTGACAGACAGCTCTCGTTAAACCTGTGAATCGAAAGTGAAAGCTGTCTCACTTTAAACCCATTTTTCTCAAAATTCCCTTCTTGAAAATCATAGCTCATGACCTTTGAGCTTTGACCTTTATATTAAAAATAATAATTGTCCACACTGTTCAGGCTCCACTGATGATTATTTCCATCCATTCTGGCCGTGTCCACTGGTTCATTCATTCTAGTCGAAGGTGAGCCTTCCATTTCTTCCTGATCTCCATTTAGAGATTGAGAGGTCTTGGAAAAATCTGTTTTCCTCACGCATCCATAGATTTGAGCATACTAGCTATGCCAATGTTGAAGGGGTGTGTGAAAATGGACATGAAAAGATGCCCCCCATTGAAGAGACACTAGCTAGCTATCTCTCTATGGGTGAAACATCATCTCTTAAGGCTCCCTCCTTGCCATCCAGACCCCTTCAGGGAACATCCCGTCTGAATGGCAAGGCCTACACAGCAACGGGCCAGGCTGCGACTTCTTTGCATACAATGGCAATTTTGCAAGCCTACCAGGTTGACCTGCTTAAAGACCTGGACAAAAGTAAAGGCCTTTCTGCAGATGAAGTAGCTGAGCTGCGTCGCACCACAGATCTCGCTTTTCGTGCCACAAAACAGACTGCCTCCGCCATTGGTAGGTCTATGGCAGCTATGGTGGTTACGGAGGGACATCTGTGGGTGAACCTGGCTGACATCGGGTCGAAGGAGAGGGGCTTTCTTCTCGATGCGCCGGCCTCACCTTCTGAACTTTTTGGCACTTCCGTTAAGATGGTTGTTGAGAAGTTTAAGGAGGTGAGGGCGTGCTCGGCTGCTTTTAAATCCTTCATTCCACGAAGGCCCAGGTCTCAGGCCAAACAACAGAGGGGTCCTGGCCCGTCTCGGTCTAAGGGCCAGAGGCAGGCTCAGAAGGCTAGTGTCTCAACTCAAAGGATCAAAGGCAGGACCTGAGGGAGGTTATCCAGACGAGACGTTCTCAACGCTCTTGTCCCGGTCAGAGTAAAACATCTACCCTTATCTTCCTTTTCCTAATTCCCCTAGTTAACCCTCCTGTAAAAAATCTGCAGTCCCTAACTGGACCTATGATGTATTTGGTTAGTTCTGTGTTTATAGAACAACCTATTGATGGTCTGGACAACCAGCGATGAGCCGGATCCATGGTTTGGTGAGTACGATTAATTCTCATCTTTTATTATTAGTTATGTTGTTCACTAACTATTCTTTTTCCACAGCACTTCTTGGACCTGTTTCTGACTCTTAGGGCTAGGATCCTGGCAAGCATCTACCTGCTGGAGTGGGAACCTCTTGCTGTCACTGGTTGGTTGACAATCTTACCCATCAGTATTAGATCCAGGTTGAAGATAGCCCATTTCTTCAGCTTCATGCCTACTGGACCAGGCAGCAGAGC
Source organism: Cirrhinus mrigala (assembly GCA_036247105.1). Lineage (NCBI taxonomy): Eukaryota > Metazoa > Chordata > Actinopteri > Cypriniformes > Cyprinidae > Cirrhinus > Cirrhinus mrigala. Next base: position 1,575,618 of record CM070008.1, on the reverse strand, counting down.
GGCTGGACCTCTGCAGGGTCCCTTAGCCATCAGGTTCTCAGTATTATGCTGTGATTTTGGGACGTGTGGTTCCCCCATTTGGTCCCCTGGCTGATGTTGCTGTATACCAGTCGGGTTACGTTACTCAGGTCTCACCCCGAGGGGTTTGAGCCATTCAAGGTGACGCTGCGGCGCTCCACCTAACATTTTATTGAGTAACCTGCCAGTCTAGCTGGCGCCGCCCTCTGGTCGAGCTTGGAAGTGCTCCCCTTATTGTAAGGGTTTGTCATGAGTATATTCCTCTCATTTTGCCAGCGGGATCCACCTCCGCTATGTGACTAAGAATGCTGAGCCTCCTCTATTCGTCCGTGAGGCTCTGCCTCAACGATATCAGGTAGTTTGGCCGCTTACTGCCTCCCCTGATAAGTTGCCTCTATCTGGCCGAGCCTAGCTACAGAACATCACCTTTGTGGGTCACCTTTGAGCATGACTGCTCCTGACTAAAGCGCTGGAGATCACCTTTTACTAGTGAGCTCTTTCAGGTAACAGTTGCAGGTTGTTAAGCCTCCTCCGGCCTCCCTGCTATACTGGTCTTCTGTTGGTCGAGCCTGAGCAATGCTCCCCTCACTTTTGAGGGTCACCTTTGAGCATGACTGCTCCCAACTAAAGTGCTGGAGACCACCTCTTACTAGTGAGCTCTTCTAGGCAACAGTTGCAGGTTGCTGGGCCTCTTTTGGCCTCTCTGCTATACTGGTCTCCTGTTGGTTGAGCCTTAGCTATGCACCCCTCACTTTTGAGGGTCACCTTTAAGCATGTCCACTCTCAACTAAAATGCTGGAGATCACCTCTTACTAGTGAGCTCTTCTAGGTAACAGTTGGAGGTTGTTAGGCCTCCTTTGGCCTCCCTGCTTTACTGGTCTCCTGTTGGTTGAGCCAAAGCAATGCTCCCCTCACTTTTGAGGGTCACCTAAAAATTGAGCATGTCTGCTCCCAACTAAAGCGCGGGAGATCATCTCTCCAATTAAGCGCTTGGGGTCACCTCCTACTAGTGAGCTCTACTAGGCAGCAGTCGCACATTGTTACGGATGACCTCCATTAGGCAACAGCTATAGGCTGCTAGGCCTTTCTTCTGTCTTCCTGGTAGGTCGCCCTCCTTATTGGGTGAGCATAGGCAATGCTCTCCTCTTCGTTGGAGATCACATTTGAGCACTCTACTGAGTAACAGCTTCAGGTCGTTAGGCCCTTCATGCCTCCCTGTTAAGCTGCTCTCCTTGTTGGTTCAGCATAGGCAGTACTTAATCACCTTGATGGGGGAGGTTTCTTTTAGCATACCGCTCCCAGCTATGTGTCGGGATCATTTCTTTCAGGTCATCCAATCCCTGAGTTACCATCTGGTAACAACTTCAGGTTGTTAAGACTATTGTGTATTCACATCGGATATGTGGGCCGCTTGCTGCCACAAGATGTGTTTCCCCTCCCTCACTCTGTGTATGAAGGTTGTACTGCCCCATAGGGTATTAAAGGCCCCTGGTCCTGGAGTCTCATAGAATCAGCAGCCTAGGTCATTAAAACACCTCATGGCTGCTGAATACTCACCTTGGTTATTAGGTCTGAGACTTAGTACAACCTCATTGGTTAAATCGGCACTTGCTATGGCCCGATACGTTTCACCTTCTGCAACATTGACCTGTGCGAAGGCTGCACTGACCAATTCCAATCTGAAGGACCCTTGGTCTCCTGGAGTTCGAAAAACAACAGTCTAGGTCATTAGACCTCTTTTTCTGCCCCTGTAATGTCTCCCCTAACATTACATGAGCTTAGCAATGCTCCCCTTGCTGAGGGTCTTCTGTGAGCATGCCACTCCCAAACAGAGTACGCAAATACTTCTGTGATATTATGAGAAGGGCCTCCGCTCCCTATGGCCCTGGCTATGCCAGGTTGTAATCCCTGATGGGATAATAACCAGCCTTCTTTGCTACCCTCACGGAGTGAGGGTCTCTTGTAAGCATGCTGTTCCCTGTTGAGCAATTGAGATTACTCTTATTCTAAGAGAGCTGAATTCATCTGCTCCCGGGCATTCCATCAGGACAGCTCGGCATTGAGCTCCATAATGCTCCCCTTGTGTTAAAGGGTCACTTGAGCACGATTTTTTTTCCCTGAAAGCATGGAACCTCCCTCTAGTTGGGATTTGTGTACTCTGCTTCCCAGAGCCTCTTCATGAATGGTATTTCAGTGTCCAGGTTAACCGGGCACATTCTAAAATCCATGCTGTGGTAAGAACGCACACTAGCTTCCTGTGTTCTTTCTAAAATCCTGTATGGTGAGGATTACGCGTTAGCTTCGTACCCCTTTTCTTGAGATACTTGGCCCAGATACCCGGGCCACACTCAACTTATATATCTTATCGATACCTCTCAACAGGGTGTTGATAATCTACCAGGCCAGCCTCTCAAACAAGCTTGTGTAGGGCTGTAGGTGAAACCCCCCAGATAACAAGCTGAAGTCTACTACTATATTAGACTATGTACTACAATCCCTTAAAGAAATCTTTGGTTTCAAGTCTGAGCTCTGCCCAAGGGTCAGGCTTCTGCTAGCCCTGCCCTTGCAGGTAAGTTCCTGGGTACACAGCTCAGGCCATGGCTGAAGGGATTAAGTCTTTAACAGCCACCTCGACGTCATTGGGGCATCTCCCTCACCTCAGCTGGAGCTGGTCCTTAGTGCTCGCCTCTGATATCTGGCTTGCACTCCCCTCAGCATGGTAGCGTGGGTATAACCGTTCCCCATAGCGACCTCTAGAGGAACATCTCAGGTTACGTAGGTAACCTTGGTTCCCTGAGACTCCTCTAGACTCAGGGCCATGCTTTGGACATGAACGTCAGACAAAGAAGCGGATGTTTTGTTCGACCGGCGCTCTTTCATACCATGCAGTCGCACTGGTATGACACGCCAACGGCGACGAGGTGCCAGTGACGCCATAGGCTGTCGCCGGTCAGTACGGTTGTAGTTTTTATATGTAAGCTTCAGACACGGGTCACGCAGATGACGTTCCCCATAGCGACCTCTAGAGGACGCAGTGTCTCATTCCCTTCTCAGGGAACCAAGGTTACACACGTAACCTAAAACGTTTTCCCAGATCGCATCACATATGTACGAATCACTGCAGTTTCTGGTTAAAATGAACACTAGAGGCAGCAAAGCTTTTATTCCTTTTCACACAACGTATGATTTGCACACAGTTTTGATTAATAAAGAGTCATTTTTACACAATTATTACTGCAGAATATGGCTTTAAAACAATTATAACATCCTGGGCGATTTGAAAACTGATCCTTTTGAATGTTGTCCTCACATATACAGCTTCATATGCATGAGTTTTCTAGTGCAGTCAGTTTGCTCAGTAGCTGACGTGATACGGTTCCACAAAGAACCATTTCTTTCTTACCTTTTTATAATCTGAAGAACCTTCTTTTGCCACAAAGAACCTTTTGTGAAACAGAAAGGTTCTCGAGATGTTAAAGGTTCTTTATGGAACCAACAAAAAAACGTTCTTCTATTGCATTGTGAAGCACCTTTATTTTTAAGAGCGTAGCTGCTCATTTAAACAGTCTTACTCATCTAAATCTGCTCAATTTTGGTGATGTCAGTACCCTAAACAATGTTATAATGGTCTATTTCACATCCAGAGATGAAGGATTGGATGATGAAGTTACTAAAAAGGAGGAGTCCGATGACAGTCTGTTATATGCACAGTGCACAAACAGTTGTGCTGCACTCACTTTTCTAAATGTAAACTACAAGGTATACTATTTGTGCTATCTAAACATACAAGGGGTTGAAGGATAGGACGATCCTCAAATGCAAACTATGTGTGTTTTGCCTTAAGAGCAACCATACATTTGTGTTGTGTTTTGCTTTCTTTTCTTTTAATTTATTCTTGTCACGGAGGCAAGACAGGAAATGAAAGATCGAGGAAAGGTCCCTGTGTAGCGTGGCGGAGAGCTCGAACGCGGATGTACACGAACAAGCAGGTTAACCACGCAATTTATCTGAGAACGCTCCGACAAAGGAGTTGAGATTCCCACCAGGAAATCCGTGTTCTCACACGCACACAGACAAACACACAAAAGCTCCGGAGAGCGGTACTCACGTGAGTAGAAATGATCGGTGAGAAGACGACCTTCAAAAGAGTCCCACATGAACTCAATGTCTGGTGCCAAACCAACCTTACTTCCTGTTTATATAGCCACGGAGATTACTTCCGGGACCTCGTGACCTCACGTGATCCGGTGCGTGTGACAGTACCCCCCCCTCCAGGGCCGGCACCAGACGGACCCGGGGAGGAGGATACCCGACAACGGTAGTCCTGGATGAGGGCTGGATCCAAGATGAACCGCCCGGGGACCCAAGATCGCTCCTCCGGACCGTAGCCCTCCCAGTCCACCAGGTACTGGGTGCCACGGCCCCAGGGTCGCGAGTCGAGGATTCTCCGGACGGTGTAAGCAGGACCACCGTCAATGATCCGGGGTGGGCGGGGAGCGGGGACCTGGGGAGATAGTGGAGAAAAGAAAACAGGTTTTAGTTGGGATTGGTGAAATACGGGATGGATCCGGAGGGAAGCAGGCAGCTGGAGCCGGAAGGTGACAGGGTTCAGACGGTGGGTGATCTTGAAGGGGCCAATGTAGCGAGAGGTGAGTTTTTTGGAGTCCGTGCGAAGGTTGATGTTCCGGGTGGAGAGGTAGACCCTGTCACCTACATGGAACAATCGTCCCGGAGGGTGTCGGCGGCGGTGCTGCGTGATGTAGCGACGGTTGGTCTTAAGGATGGCAGCCCGAGCGTGGTTCCAAAGCCGCCGACACCGGCGGACCAACTGTTGGGCCGACGGGACTTCAACCTCCGGTTCCTGATGTTCGAATATGGGAGGTTGAAACCCGTAGCATACCTCGAATGGGCTTAGGCCGGTGGAGGTGGAGGTGTGGAGGTTGTTCGACTGTTCGGCCCAGATGAGGTAGCTGGCCCAGGAGCCCTGGTGTTCACTGGCGAAACATCGGAGGAAGCGCTCCAGTTGTTGGTTGGCCCGCTCCGTCTGGCCGTTAGTCTGAGGGTGGAAACCGGACGAGAGACTGGAGGTGGTACCGACCAGACGGCAGAAGGCCTGCCAGAACTTGGCCGTGAACTGGGGCCCTCTGTCCGAGACGATGTCCTTGGGGAACCTATGCAGACGGACTACGTGTTCAAGGATTAATTCTGCGGTGGTTTTAGCAGAGGGGAGTCCGGCGAGAGCCACAAAGTGCACGGCTTTGGAGAAACGATCCACGATGGTAAGGATGGTGTTCTTTCCTTGGGATTCGGGGAGTCCAGAGACGAAATCGAGGGAGATGTGGGTCCAAGGGCGTTTGGGTACAGGGAGGGGCTGCAACTCCCTGGTGGAGGGTGCGTTGGAGTTCTTAGAACGGGCACAGATGTTGCAGGCCTGGACGTACTCCTGTACGTCCTTCCTCAGCGTCCTCCACCAGAAGGCCCGGCCGATGAAATTGATGGTTCTCTGGACTCCCTGGTGTCCAGCCACCGTGGAGTCGTGTCCCCACTGGAGCACCTCCTGTCGAAGGATGTTGGGGACGAAGAGGCGTCCAGCGGGCGTGTCCGGTGGTGGTGGGTGTTGGCCGTGCGCCTGGCGAACTCTCTCCTCTAACCCCCACCGGAGGGGAGCCATGATGATCTGGGAGGGTAAGACAGGCGCGGGTTCGGAGGTGATGGTGCAACGTTGGTGTTGACGGGAGAGTGCAACGGCTTTAGTGTTCTTGGATCCGGGGCGGTATGAGAGGTGGAAGTTGAAGTGCTCAAAGAAAAGTGCCCACCGCGCCTGTCTCGGGTTCAGCTGCTTTGTCTGGCGAATGCCGGTAAGGTTCTGGATGAATGAGGACAGGTGCAGTGGTAAACTGATGGCAGAGTGACTTGAATGCCTGGGTGGCTTCCGGGGTGAGGTGAAAGTCTCCGCGAGATGGTTTAGTAAGAGCAGTGAGAGGCGCTGCAGTGGAACTCAAGCCCCGGATGAATCGCCTGTAGAAATTGGCGAACCCCAGAAACCGCTGTAGCTGTTTAAGCGACGTGGGTAGGGGCCACGCACGCACAGCCTCCAGCTTCTGGGGATTCATGGCCACACCCTGGGCTGAGATGACAAAACCAAGGAATGTGGTGGTGTGCTGGTGGAAAGCACATTTCTCCAACTTACAGAACAACTGGTGGGCCAGCAACCTCTGTAGCACTGCTCGGACGTGCTGGGTGTGCTCCTCTTGGGTCTTGGAGTAGATCAGGATATCATCCAAATAGGCATAACACCATCTACCCAGCATGTCCCGGAGAACGTCGTTAATGAAGTGTTGAAAAGCAGCTGGACTATTGCAGAGGCCAAAGGGCATGACAAGGGTCTCGCAGTGACCGGTGGGGGTTATGAATGCCGTCTTCCACTCGTCACCCTCCCTGATGCGTACCAGGTTGTAGGTGCTCCGTAAATCCAACTTCGTAAAGAAGTGGGCACCAGAGAGGGCGTCCAGGGCGGTGTTGATAAGAGGGAGTGGATGACGGTTCTTCACGGTGATCTGGTTGAGCCCCCGATAGTCAACGCACGGTCGGAGACCCCCGTCCTTCTTTTTGACGAAGAAGAACCCCGCGGCCGCGGGTGAGCTGGAGGGTCGGATGTTACCTGAGCGAAGACCCTCCGCCACGTACTCCTCCATCGCCAGTTGTTCTTGGGCCGACAAGGAATACAGATGGCCGCGGGGCGGTACCGCGCCCGGCACGAGATCGATAGCGAGATCGCAGGGGGCGATGAGGAGGCAGCCGAGCCGCGCTACGCTTTCTGAAGACCTCGGCCAGGTCGCGGTACTGGACGGGGATAGCTTCGAGGTCGACATCGGGGGCCTCGGACTCCCCCGAACACGTCCCAACCTTGGCCCGGAGACAGAGCTCCTGACAGGTCGCACCCCAGTGAATGATCCGGTTGGAAGTCCAGGAAATGAGAGGGTCGTGAGTGATGAGCCAGGGGTGTCCAAGGATGATCGGTGGTGCGGGAAGCTTGGTGACGTAGAAGTGAATGTTCTCGGAGTGTGAGCCGATGACCAGTGTTAATTCCTGAGTGCGATGAGTGATGGGGCTAAAGCTGAGGGGGCGACCGTCAAGGGCGGGGTGACATTCAAAGGTTGGGATAACGCCTCATTTACAATCCCCAACTGGGCAGCATAAGCCTGATCGATGAAGTTCCCAGCCGCACCCGAATCAACGAATGCGGTGGTCTCGACCCGTAGGTGGCCCATGAGGATTGATACCTGTAGCAGCAACCGGGAAATGAAGGACTTAGGGTAGGTTTTCGCAGTGGTGGGACCAGATGAAGACCTCCCCCTCTTCACCTGGTCTGTCCGTTTCCCGGACGAAGAGGGCAGATCGCTCGGTGATGGTCCGGGGAGGCGCAATAGGCACACAGGCCCTCGTGGTAGCGTCTGGCCCTCTCTGCCGCTGACAGGGAGGTGCGCCCTATTTGCATGGGTTCCCCGGCTCCGGTTGAGTGGGCCTCTGAGGCGACTGGTGGAGGTGGTGGAGACGCAGCGACAGCGTGAGAGGTAGATGGCTCTGGAGTCCTCTGGTAACCGGGGGGTCCTGTCAAGGAACGGAAAACAGATTTAGTGTTGAGACTCATCCACTGATCCACCCGGAGGGCCAGTTGGATCATGCCCTCCAGGGTGTCAGGGAGCTCCCGCACAGCCAGTTCGTCTTTGAGACGGATGGAGAGTCCTTCATAGTAGGCTGTGCGGAGAGCGGCGTTTGACCAGGTTGTTTGAACAGCAAGGGTGCGAAATTCCGTGGTGTATCTGCTGACGCTGCGACTCCCTTGCTTGAGGTGGTAGAGGCGTGAGTCGACCTCCACCTCGCTCTCAGGGTGTTGAAAGACGGTTCTGAGTTCGGTGGTAAAAGCCGGATATTAATGAGCATTGTCCCCATCGGCTTTCAGAACCGCCGTAGCCCACTCGGCTGCCTGCCCCGTGAGGAGGGACGTGAGGAGGGACGTGAGGAGAGCGATCCTGCTGCGGTCAGTGGGGTAACGTGAAGGCTGAAACTCAAAAACCAGATTGAGATTGGTGAGAAAAACTTCACATTTGGTCCCGGACCCATCCCATTTGTCCGGGAGAGATATCTTAGGATGACTGACAGGGGGAGGTTGGCGGATTGGTTCGGTAGGAGGAGCCTGTACAGCGGCCAGGTCATCATGGTCCGCCTGCAGGGCAGTGAGATCCGAACGGAGACCCGCGCATTCCGCCCGCAGGGCGGCGGTCTCGGCGCGCAGTGCGATAATCTCCGCTCGGAAATGCACCAGCTCCTGCCGCAGACTCACAATTTCCATAGCCTGCTGCCGGATCACTCCCACCAGCTGTTCCAAATCCGCCGGGACCATCTCGGGACCAGACATTCTGTCACGGAGGCAAGACAGGAAATGAAAGATCGAGGAAAGGTCCCTGTGTAGCGTGGCGGAGAGCTCGAACACGGATGTACACGAACAAGCAGGTTAACCACGCAATTTATCTGAGAACGCTCCGACAAAGGAGTTGAGATTCCCACCAGGAAATCCGCGTTCTCACACGCACACAGACAAACACACAAAAGCTCCGGAGAGCGGTACTCACGTGAGTAGAAACGATCGGTGAGAAGACGACCTTCAAAAGAGTCCCACATGAACTCAATGTCTGGTGCCAAACCAACCTTACTTCCTGTTTATATAGCCACGGAGATTACTTCCGGGACCTCGTGACCTCACGTGATCCGGTGCGTGTGACAATTCTTTTATTCATTTATTCATGCTTATTCATATAATCATTTATAATAATCATTATAGTCATTTATATATTAATTTTATTGATTCATTAATTGATTAGTCATTTATATTACGTTATATTTGTTGTTTTTTTAATATTTTTTTTCTACAGTTTTTTAGTCTTATGACTGTGTGGTTTCAAGGGCTGTTTGTTTTCATGAATAAGAGATACAAGGGAATGTTTATAGAATCTCAAGGTTTATGGGATGTTGTTGTGAATCAGTTTGGTATAGCAATACTTGTTGGATTTGTGTTCTTCAGACGAAGTCTGAGCATTGAGACATATGCAACTAAGACTATTCAATAAACTCTGCTCCTTTTTGCCATCCTTACTTCGTCTCCTGCTTCTGCTCTTCACTTTCACTGGCCTTTTGCTCAGTCAACTTCTTGGCTGATAGAAAACTGTTAATAGTGTTTTGGTATTTTTGGGTACCAGACAAGACCTCCTGTTAACAGGGTTTGGGTATTAGACTACTCTGCTGACAAGTTGTTCTGTTACCGGACAAACTGATATTTTCTGACGGGATCTGGTGTCCAGGGCTGGATCTTAATTGTCTAGGCATGGAGACAGCGATCTAACATTTTGGCGTTGTCGGCAGGATGGAATAACACGGAGCTGTCGGGGTTGCTTTTCGCATGACCAGACAGTGGAATGTCCCAGACCACTGGGCTTCTGACTACGGGCCACGAGTGAGGACGGGGACCACTCTTGCAGGCGTCTTCTGCTGGCTTAACTACTGGAATGCAGAGTGAGTGTGTTCTGTTTGGCATTTCATAGAAATTCAGTACGTACCGTATGGGTAGCTAAGCTACTGGGTCAGATGATATCATTTCTACAGTTATGGAGTAGTCAGATGTTAAGCTAGATAATTGACTTTGACATCAATTGGAAGAGCATTTTAAGATCAATAAACAGAAGCACTAACACATGATTAATAGTTGCTAAATATACAATCACAGCGCCGAAAGGTGTTCTCATTTTAACCTAAGAACAACAGGAAAACTGAAGGGGTTAAACAGGTTTTTTAAAAAATGTTCAAAATGTTTTTAAAGTTCTCAAACATATTTGTCAGATTAAATAGACGCTAAAGTTATTGCTGTAAAGGCAAAGAGAATCTGGGCAAAGAAAAAGGGACAAAGTTTGAACAAAAACTTGAGGATGTTTGTTTTTGTGTGTGGAAAGCACATCACATCACATAACAGCAGGGTAAATAACTCTGAAATTCTGAAATTTTATGGGTTTAGATGTGATGCAGACACTAATCTCACTGTTAAATTATTATTATGATAGCTGCAAAGATATAGCATGAGCAGAGAGTGCTAGCCTAGCCGGTGTGAATCTTGATTTGCAGTCTAAAACCCTCCAAGGAAACTTGGAGAGATTATATACATATTTATATGCTATATTTATATCTGTTAACAATTTGGGGGAACTTAAATCTTGCATGCCCGTATTTTTATCAGCTTGAAAAACAACAGCTTAATGAGAAATTATCTTGTGTCAGACTCTGAGAAAGAGTGATTTCATCAGGTTATTTTGACAAAGTTCAATGACATGTGAAACTGGTCATTTTTGAGAGATTTCTAAGACAACAATGGGTTTTAGTAACTGATGTTGCTAATGGGCTTTAGTCAATGCTACTAGCTATTTTTTGGGTTTAACAATCTTTGCAAATATTTTTGAAGATTTTGATTTAACACTACTGGTGTCACATCTAGCTACTGTGAGATGTTAGGACACATCTGATTTCTGGAACTATTCAAGAGCTGAGATTCTTTTGAGGATGTAACTACAGGGGTAGTTGGATTAACGTTTTGCAGATGAGCTGCAGTGATAAACAGTTTTCTTCAATTTGTTAAGATCAGGGCTCAATGACTTAACTCCTGAGGCTGGAATAGTTTTTGAGGAATTGACACAAGTAGCATTTGCACTAGATATATCAGATACAGTGGCAGAGATTTTGCATTGGTTACATTACATCTATGGCAGGTTGAGCAGCAACTACAGACTAAAAGCCTCAGTGTTAGTTAATTTGGTTGCTCAAAATGTGAGTTGGCAAATGACAAAACAGCTGAAAATGCTGAAATCTACATGGACTCCCATTGTGCCTTTGGGTGTTGTGCATGATTTTGGAGCAGGTTGGCAGCAGAGTGGTTTCTCACTAAGAGGTGAGACGGATGACCCTCGCTGACCAGGCAGCTACGGTTGCTGCCGTATGAACGGCAGAAATCTTCACTGCTCAGGCATGTCATCTGTGCACTGAAACACCTCACTCACAGCTCAAAGACAAAGCCAAGACGCAAATCTGTGTGGATTTGATTGTTTCTAAATTATCAGATGGATGATAATTTAGCTCCTTGCTTCCTTGCTCCTTGCTTGAACCTTGCTTCCTTTTCTGGTCACACCAGATACACAGTGTGTGTCCGTCACTTAGGCGTTTTTAATTTGTTCGTGTTTAAACAATATGGGTGAGGGGCTTGTTAGGAAACATGTGGAAGAAGTTAACGGATGTGTTACATCAAAAAACACAATTTGGCAACCCTATTCTTTTTGGCTGGGAAAACCTGCACCCTCAGGGCTGTTTTGTGAATTTGTGATTTCATGACGCTTTATAAAAATGCCAGGGTTACTGGGATGTTTTGGTTATAGTTGGCAAAATTTTTACTATCAATAGGTACTGCTGTCTTTATGGCTAAATATTGGTTTGAGACATCATTCCCTGATGGGAGTGTCAGACACTATTGATTCTGACCAGGGGAAACATATTTTAATGGTCAGAAACGTCACAAAGTCTGTGGATTTCATTGGATTTTCATAGTACCAACAATGACATTCATCATTTGAAAGAGTTAATCACACTCTGAGATTGTACTGGCAAATGTGCTACGACAGGGCTAGCATGGTTGGATATGCTTCTATTATTTCTGTGCATAATATGAATTTATCAGCTCAGTTTTGGCTGAAGGTCAGCTGTTGCTATGGGAGATCTTGCCATGGCAGGTGTGCACTTAATTCAGATTTTCTTCTGATATATCGATTGGTTTTAACTGAGGCAATACAAAGGTCTGAATTCAGGCTTAAGGATGTATGGAAACCTCCTCCAGAGGGGGGTGGGCATAGAATTCTGCTAAAATAAGTTTATCATTAGCAACCCCTTCAGATCCAAATTATGTAGAATTATTAGCCAAAATTAAATGGATAGATATTAGACATTGTGAATTTGCTCATTAATTTTGAATCAGACCCGGCGAAATGCTGTAGGAAGGAGTCATGAGGAAGAACCTTGTCTTTTGGTGACTTGGGGGCTAACCTCATGATGAAGATATGGTGGGTGGGGGGCTATGATGATTAACTTTCACCGGTCTACAGTTTAGTCGCCAACTGGTCTCAGTTCTCTGTTTATCTATCGAGGTTATAATGGAGTCAAAATAATTCAAACGAAGTTTAAGCAATCTTGTTTTTCAAAAAGAACAGCCTCTGTTTTCCTTTCTCGTTTTTGTTTTCGCAGATCATTGTCAGTGACCTTCCAGAAATTCACTGAGAGGTTCGAGCCTTATCATAAGGGAGACAGTTTGTGTCGACAAACAACGGCTAACAGAATAACAGGAACTTCAGGGAACGAGAGAGAGAGAGAGAGAGAGAGAGAGAGAGAGAGAGAGAGAGAGAGAGAGAGAGAGAGAGAGAGAGAGAGAGAGAGAGAGAGAGAGAGAGAGAGAGAGAGAGAGAGAGAGAGAGAGAGAGAGAGAGAGAGAGAGGAGAGAGAGAGAGAGAGAGAGAGAGAGAGAGAGAGAGAGAGAGAGAGAGAGACGGAACTTCGCAATCTTCAAACTCAAGATGGTTCTTTGAGAAGAACAGAACAAGCTACAGAGACACTTCAAGAGCAGACTACCGAGACTCTTCGAGAACAGACTCCTGAGACATTTCATGGATAGAGGCATTCTGAGCTACGAAAATTTTTATTATTAAAATTGTTTATAACACATATACAAAGGTATTTTAAGTCATATATTTATCATACAAAATCAATCAGGCCAATTAATGAGTGGTTTATTATCATCATGCTGCAAGATATGGTCAAACATGACATGATGTGATTCAATCATTTGTCCATGACTAGAAGGTCATAGTCTTGTAATTGTGGTTAAATCTCAAAAGATCCTTAAGAGAATTTTTCCTCAGCTCTCTCTACATAGTGGAATTTGCATGCACATCTATTACCATTATCTAATTTGTTTTTGAACAGTACCATCCAATTAACAATTCTAGTTTCTAATTAATCAACCTGACAGGCAACTTCAGTAAATACTTGGGCACAGAAACCTTGATGCTGAGATGCTGAAATGGAAAGATGCTAAATATGACAAATGGCCAAAGGTGGTAATAGTTGGAAAAGGTGAAAGCACGTGGAATTAGAATTGGTAAAGAATATGTTTTCACAATGAGTTTTTGGAAATTCACATTGCACCAATCACAGGGTGAAACTTGATGAATCATATAAAGTGATTGCAACTGAATGTTGTTTGTACATCTTAGATAATACCAGAAAAGCAGTTTAAGTTTTATCTACGCAAGTAGCTAAACTTGACTGAGAATTATGGTCCTTAACATGTGGGACACATGGTTTGGATTTATATTGGGACACTTTTAAAAGCTTTAGTCACAATTTCAAGAGTGTCATCTTACTCTTGTACATTTTCATATGAGTGTTGATTTGCTTAATCAGATTACAGTTTACTGTTGTACGACAACAGTCAGAGAATCTCCCTCAACCAACGCTGGTATGCGGTATGACAGAAGTGACCTGTTCTTTTGAACATGTAGAAGGGAAGAGTATGGCCTGATCAACGGACGATCCTCAAATGCAAACTGGGTGTTTTGCCTTGAGAGCAACCATACATTTGTGTTGTGTTTTGTTTTCTTTTTATATATTTTTAATTTATTCTTTATTCATTTATTCATGGTTAATCATATAATCATTTATAATCATTATAAATAATATATTGTAGTCATTTATATATTCATTTTATTGATTCATTAATTGATTAGTCATTTATATTATATTATAGTTGTTGTTTTTTTATATATATATTTTTTCCATTGTTGTTTAGTCTTATGACTGTGGTTTCAAGGGCTGTTTGTCTTCATGAATAAGAGATACAAGGGAATGTTTATAGAAACTCAAGGTTTATGGAATGTTGTTGTGAATCAGTTTGGTATAACAATACTTGTTGGATTTGTGTTCTTCAGACGAAGTCTGAGCATTGAGACATATGCAACTAAGACTATTCAATAAACTCTGCTCCTTTTTACCATCCTTACTTCGTCTCCTGCTTCTGCTCTTCACTTTCACTGGCCTTTTCCTCAGTCAACTTCTTGGCTGATAGAAAACTGTTAATAGTGTTTTGGTATTTTTGGATACCAGACAAGACCTCCTGTTAACAGGATTTGGGTATTAGACTACTCTGCTGACGAGTTGTTCTGTTACCGGACAAACTGATATTTTCTGACGGCATCTGGCGTCCAGGGCTGGATCTTAATTGTCTAGGCATGGAGACAGCGATCTAACAGGGTGATCAAAAGTTCAGAGACTATGCCCATAATAAACAACAGAAAACTCTCTGTTTGTGTAATAATGCAGTATAACGCTCCAGACAGACAGCTCACGTTAAACCTGTGATATGAAAATTCCATTCCTGAAAATCATAGCTATCAGCCAATTTAAGATAGCCATAACTTCTGTTACATTCAAGGACAAAATAAAACAGTTTTGGAAAGGGCTTGAACCCAGCTTTCATATGGTAGATCAAAACCTAAAAAAATGTGTTGTTTTTTCCTTGATCGCATCATATATGTTTGTTTGGAACATTTGACTGCAGATTGTTTTGTAAATGAGACAGTGTAATGGAGACCTTTTGTTGAAAGATGAAGCTGTCAACTGTATTGGATCTGACTGGAGCCGTCTATGTTGCAAACCAAAAGTAAACAATTTGTCTGTAAATGATGGATTTATGTTTTCAAAATACTTACAATCAACAGGAGTTTTTGTTTGCTTGTTTGTTTTCCCCCATGCATATTTTTTTGCAAGTATATGACCGTTTTTTTGTTTGTTTGTTTGTTTGTTTTTTCAAAAACTTTGTTTATGTTATGTGAGAACCTCAAGGCATCAAACTACCACTACTGCATGTCACATCAGCTTTGCTTTGGCTTTGTCTGGAACTAGTTGTTGGCAGTGCAAAAATGTAAAGTTCTCTCTTCTCTTAACTACTTGCTATTTATTGTTTATTGAATTGGTGTATATAATCTATATCACATAATTGTTAAACATATTTTAAATTAACATTTTTTGGACTAGCAATGCCAGATCCTGAATCCCTGGTGTAAGAAAATAGTTTCTTATACTTCATGAGTGTTCATTTAAGTATTCATATGATGTTATCGTTAAGACTTATACTTTGTTCTCCTTGGCATGTGCATTTCTGCAATAAAACATGCAATGAATAATACTGAGCAAGTAGAATTTTTTGAGGGCCAGATTTACTGCTAGCTTGTTTTGTTGATTTAAAAAACAAACAAACAAACAAACAAACAAACAAACAAACAAACAAACACAACAACAAACAAAAAAAAAAAAAAAAAAAAACTATTGTCAGGATTTACTAAAGACACACAGTGAAAATTAGTGATGACAAGGCATAAATTTATGGCTGAGGCTGACCTTATTGCATATGTATTTGTTGTAATATGTAAGTCTTTCCATTTCAGACGCAATATTTACGGGATGAGACTATTTAAATAACGTTTGCAGTAGTCAGTTTACTGGTATTTAATGCCTCCTGAAAAATGTCTTAATCCAATTTGTGCCTATGTTGTTAGTACACCTGATTATCATTGGCTGTGCTTGTTTGTGACCCTACACTAATGTGTGTTGCTCTTGGTAGATTGTCATTAATTAATATGATCTGGCTTCATCAGTGTTTTTTATTTTGCACTTTGTCAGTATATCACTCACAGACCTTTCCACTTTCATTGGCGCTTTTTGGGGTTGCAGTCTCATGCTGATTTGCTCTGTTTGGTAAATCTAGCCCAAGTAATTTTTACAATGATTCTGATTCTTTGTCATCAACTTCTCAAATTAAGTTCAAGTCATGATTTCTTTAAGTAAATGAACTTGACCTAAACAACAACAAAAGTTTGGTTGATTGGGAAATTTGCTCCAATATTACCTCTGAGAAGGTTGTCTGAGTTATTTTAAATTCCTACCTCATACTACAATTCCATGCTAATAAACTCATTGATTTTTTTTTTTTTTTTTTTTTATTTATGATAAATGCTGAATGATTATGTAGTCAAAGCCAATAAGTATATGTAGCCAATAAGTAGTCAGAATGGTCCCCCTGAGCACTGACATATTCACGACAGTAGCTGACTCCATTTCTCATGTGGGCTTAGGATCAAGGGAATTTAAAGAAACTGCATGAATTATCAGTATTTTACACTCTTTCTGCCTAGGCTGCCTGTCCATCTGCCCAAGATGGCAAGATATTGAAAGTTGAAATCGTCTCGCTCTGTCTTGCTAATGAGTCCTCAGGGGCTCT
Organism: Cirrhinus mrigala; assembly: GCA_036247105.1. Taxonomy (NCBI): domain Eukaryota; kingdom Metazoa; phylum Chordata; class Actinopteri; order Cypriniformes; family Cyprinidae; genus Cirrhinus; species Cirrhinus mrigala. The sequence continues at coordinate 1,559,183 of CM070008.1, read as the reverse complement.
TGAGTGAGTCCTGAGTCAGACGCCAGTGGAAAGAGAAGTCACTCTAGATAGTCATAACCCGTGGGCTAGATATAGAGGAATCGGACAGATGTCCCAATGGGGCCGAGCATGCAGGTGAAAGACCTTATCCATATGTTAATTAAACACTTGAGGCAAAGGTTGTCCATTATTTCACTATGCTTAAAATTCATGCATTTCATGACCAGAGGATGTCCTCTAAAAAATTCCTGTCAGACTGGCAGGAATCTCGAGGAGAGGCCTCTCCAGACTTCTTGGCAAGCATTTGCACAAATGTACAAACTACTGAAAAGGAGCATAATTAAAATGTGGGCTTACTTTTGGTGAATGTTTGTTTGGTATAATGTAGTGTAGGAAAAATCATCTCAGGTACACATTTGCCACAGCAAAGGGAACAAGTTTGGACTGGTTAGTATGGCCCCCTTAGCCCCTGAATTGTAGGCTAGATGTTGTACCTACACCATCTTGCAGCAAAATGCATCTTTTCCATTGATGACCATTCAACAAATGCCCTTTTACAGCATAGGGTTATTGGCAGAAACATGCCTCTATCTATATTTTTGCAAAACTGCAAAAATGTCCTTTTAAAATGTCCCGCAGCTTTCAGTTCAAATGAACAACAATGGCAGTAAAACACCAACAATTTCTATTCCTTTTTTAGACAAATTATTATTACATGGGCAGATTATCGATTAATAAAGTTCCTTTATTACATTGAGTTCCTTGCACAACACTATGTGATGTCTTCAAAATACTTTTACCATAGTGTATGATTTATAAATGAATACATTTTGACATTTGTATCACATAATCATCTCCATATCGATGGCTTTCTTGTTTGCCTGGTAGAGCATTGCACTTGATGCAGAGCACTAGGGTACAAGTCCTGTGAAACATGAATCATGGTAAAAGGTCAAAGACTTGTAAAAACAAGCTAAAATGGCATGGTTGCCCCAACAAATTCTTTCTTAACACTATTGGTTAGGTTTAGTGTATGTGGTATTTTTTTTTTTTCAAACGCAGTGAAACATTAACCTTTAAGCACCATTCAACCGACATTTTGTTTCTAAACTGCCACAATATGTACAACAGCCAATGTTATAAAAGGTTGCCAGATTTATGTTTATCTGTTTCAGATAACACTGAACGTGCTTTTAGCTCAGCTCACTAGACATTTCAGGTGGATAACGGGATATCTTTGTAAAGGCACATTTTCCCATATATTTTTGGACTTTTTTTTCTCCACCTGATTTGTTTTTAAAGGGCTGAAGAGTGATTTAGTCACATGGAATTTACAGCTAGTTGATTGGTACAAAAATACCTGCAATCAGATGCTATTTAAACTAAGTGAAAATTGCATATTTTCTTAGCGATAGATGCTATTTACACTAAGTGAAAATAGCAGTATTTTTAGCGATATGCTATTTACTAGCATACCTTACATACCTTGATTCGAAACGATTTCAGTACAACAGAAAAAAAAAAACAAAAAACAAAAAAAAAAACAAGTCTGCTAGGTTTCTTTTCATTTATTTTAAAAAGTACAAATTATTTTTTTTTCTAAATATTACATCAAATTAATGTCATATATAGGGCTATAAAATCTGTACATACATATATACATACAAGGAATAAATACTTGAAATATATTTAATTTAGTTAACTGACAGACAAGGGAAAGGAAAAACTGTGCGACACGTAACATAGCCTATATTTGCTGAGTTTCAGTTCAGTTTTGTGATAGAAAGGAAACTCAAATGGCAGAAATCGACATTCTGTTTGTTTTGTTTAAGTTGATTTTGCTGGTATGAGGAAAGTTGAAGTAATCGCGCCAGCGCACACAAACACGAAACATATCAGTTCCAGGCTTCTAGCATTGCTAATTTGACAGCGCAGTTGGTACTTTAGCAAAATAAAATGCACTGAACCGAACATCAGCTCACTGTGTCACCGTTAGAACGCGACTGAAGTACAAAGTCTATAATTTACATAATAAATAATAGTTTAGCATTTGGATGCATCACAAACATGGAAAGATCATGGAATATTTGGATTTGTGCCGAATGAGAGAGTTAGGATACAAGAGCACAAAGCAACATTTCGCAGACAGTTAAGTGCGCAAGCCTTTAAAGTAATGTTATACTCCTTTGTCAGTGAGAGACGCGTTCAGAATCAGCACATGGTCACTGTCTAGTGGGCTTTGTTTTCAAGTGCGCAACTCCTGGCATTCGCAGTTCTTCTGCGGCCAGTTATCAAACAGAGTTGCATTACTGCAGCCACCCCCTTTTGGATTGGGGTGAATTGCCTGTATTCGTTGTATGGCCTCACGCACCGAACCGAGATGCCCGTACAGTGACGGTTCGGTACGAATACATGTATCGTTACACCCCTACTATTTACACTAAGTGCAAATAGCTATATATTCTATTGAAACTGTTAAAATAGCAGGATTTTCTGCTATTTATACTAGTTATTACAAATACATTTGCAATAATTGCAATTATCTGCACCTCACTATTGTAGTACATTATAAAACAGTATGTAATAATAACATATTGAGTGTAAATTATAATTTTAATTCAAATTATTAAATGGATGCTGCCTTATTGGGACAATATTAGCCATCCTTACACCTACCCTAACCCTACCCGATTCTTTATTTTCAAATTTTGATTATTTTCTTTAGTTTTATTGAAAATAAATCCCTTTACGATGTGTCCAATGTGATATGAGATTTAAAAACAGAGGAAAAAAATGTTTAACCATCTCCACCACTGGAGCTGTTTGTAGATGTTGCCTTTTGTATTGTTGGCCAGCCCAATCACACATTGGTCAGCGGATGTAGTGTAAATAGCCTCTGCCAACTAGGCAGGCTATTTGCACTTAATGTGCTGAAAATGGCAAAAGTGCAGACTTCTGGGGTCCTGTGGCTGCCAAAAAAAACTACCATTGAGATGACTGGGAATGCTAACAATAACTTTGTCCAGGTATTATAGACCTCTCTGGCCATAAAAGTAGATCACAAAATTTAACAGAAAGAAAGAAAGAAAGAAAGAAAGAAAGAAAGAAAGAAAAAGAAAGAATAGTCATATCAGTTCTTGCCAGAGTACATGAGACACATTTCTATTGGTAACCTACATGTCATCCACAACTCTTATTATTAGGCCTATATATTATACAGGAAAGTTGTTAGAAGTTCCTACTAGACTACATTTCACACATTAGACTTAGACCACTTCAGTAGTCAAGATTTTCAGCTGCCGACCAGGTGGTCTTGTGTGGTTGAGCTGCATCCATCTGTAACACCAATTACTGGACTGCTGTGATACTGACCCAGGTGGTCACATGGAGAATTTGCACCAGAAAGCAATAGTAGGGTTGTTTCAAACTATGTTTTTTTTTTTTTTTTTTTTATTTACAAAGTTCAGGAGGTACAAATGTGGTCATGCACATCTTTACAGTTGTCCTTGTTCCCAGTGTCGGGATTGACACAGGTTTCATATTGGTCAATTTTATAAGGTCACTGGCAACAAAGACTGCAATATTATCTTCAGTACTCAGAAAAATTGTGTCAGTAATATGTTTGCTGGCAAAATCTCCCTAGCTTTATGATGTGGCTTTGTCAGGATCTAGCTCTCTTAACAAGCATGGATGAGCCAGATCAGCACCTTGGATGAGCCCTTCTGGGCTCTGATGGAGGCTTAAGGCTTTCAAATTAGGAGTTAGAGGCAGGTCTGACGCTAATCCTTTAATCTGTAATACATCTGTCTCTTTCTCTTCCTCGTCCAATGATGGTGCAAAGGATTTAGGTGAGATCCTCTTCCACGAAACATGAAGTGTTTGCGAGTTTTGGAGCTGGTGTGGACCCATGAGCCATGCTAAAGTATTGCATCAACACAATTATCTGTTGAAGTTCATCTTTTGCAGTGGACAACTGTGGTTTCTGAAAGGACAAACAATAAGGGAGTTTTTTTTTCTTGTTTTTTTCTTTTCACAAATATCAGTTTATAGACTCATTTTGTGGATAGAAATAAAGGGTGCATCTAATTCTGATTACATAACTGACTATTGCATGTTGTGGAATAAATAAATTGGAATAAAATGTAATTTTAAAATGTGCTGAATTTTCATTGTCATTATTCCAGTCTTTAGTGTCTCGTGACGCTTCAGAAAACATTCTGAAATGCTGATTTGGTGCAGTTATTATGGGTGTTAACTTATTAATAATTGTGTATAATATTACTATCAATGTTAAAAACAGTTTTTGCTGCTTGATATTTTTGTGGAAACTGTGATTTTTTTTTTTTTTTTTTTTCTTTTTTTTTTCAGGATTCTTTTATGAACAAGAGGTCAAATGACACAGGAATCTTTTGCAACATTATAAATGTCTTTATTATCACTTGTAAACAATTTATTACATCATTGCTGAAAAAAGTAGCTTTCTTTTCTTTTCTTTTCTTTTCTTTTCTTTTCTTTTCTTTTCTTTTCTTTTCTTTTTTTGTCATGCTTACCAAAGGAGATGCATAAAAATTCCTGAGAAAAAAAAAAGGTGACTGACAACATAATTTTGATGTTTGGGTGAACTGTCTCATTAATTTGCATTGAAAGTGTTTTATTCTCAAAATCTACACTGTAAAAAATGACCGTGAATTTAACGGTAAAAATACTGTAAAAATGCTACAGTAAAAACCTGTTAAATGGTTAACGGTAAAAGGCCGTAAAATTTACAGTGAACAGTGAAATTGACTGTAAACTGACATTCCCAGAATTCCCTGTGTTAAATTTTTTTTAAATTTGATGTTTTTTTTTGTTGAAATAACCCTTTCTTCTTAGATTTTTCTTAGCTGTTTTGTACATTAGGGTTCTATGTTGCATCTAATGTTGTTAAATTAATGTTTATGCATTATTTCAGTTTCATGTCTGTTACCATGATGGTGTTTAGTGTTTGTGTGAATGACACTGTGCACCTTCTGTATATGTTAAGTTTTAAAAGCTGTTTGTGATGAGCTTTGGTTCATCATTTGACTTTCTCATCACCACCTACTTTTGGAGGTTACCAGTGTATTACAAAGGTACAAAAAAGATTTCAGTACTTCAATAGGTTGGTACATTAACATTATAATCAGAAATTACGGTATTTACCTGTAAATTTAAGTGAAAACCGCAAAACACAAAATGTTGCTACCGTATTTTTTACGGTAAAATTCTGGCAACCACAGCTGCCAGTTTTTTACCGTAAATTTTACGGAATATTTTTTACAGTGTAGATGTGTTAATTTAGGATGTGCTTAGTTAACAGTGTTTGTAATAACTGCTCTTACTATGAAAAACACTGTTTTAGCCACTTTTTATTTAGAATTAATTGATGCTTTAGATTAGCATACTCATTCAGACTTTTAAATTTTCAGTGCACATTACAATAATTGACAGTAACTTTGTTTTAAAAACCGTTTAAGTTGACCTAAGTTTTATCTGTCAAAGTTTCTGTACCAGTTTCCTCTCCTGCATAATTACACAGTGAGGCCCTAGAGGTGTGAGGTGTAATTGGAAATCATGCCGCCCCCTCAGGTGAAGCCATACATTATAAATGACACCTGTCGCCCACCTACTTTGCCAGTTGTGTGTGGGTGACCATGTTGCCAGCGATTAATCTGACTGGCTGCAGTTGGTGGACAAGTATGCAGCCACGGGGAGCGATAGTGGAACATGGCAGAGGGCACACTAAGGTCCTCATTTATTCATATTAGAATGAGCTGAGCAATCTTCATGCAATATTTCATCCATCATGTTTTTCTGTTGTGTTTTTTTTTTTTTTTTTTGCTGCAGCAGATGAGGTTATTCGTTGAACTCCGCAGACAGAAGACTGAGACCTGCTCTTTAATTACTGCACTTACACATGCATGCACATTTGCCTATGTATTAATGCCTACAATTAATGCGGAACGTGAGTGTCAACATCCAAATGCGATTTGATTTCCTCAGAGATGCATCTTAAATCGACTGTGACTAGATGGAGGATTGTTTCCACGTGTGATTCAGTGCTCACGAAGACTAAAGTGATTTTCATAGTCATTAATACGTTCCCCTCAAACACAAAGCGTGCTCCTTGGAGAGGACCACTGCAATCTCAGGCACTGGCACGAATGTACACAAATCCAACTGAAGCACAAATGCATAAATATTATACAGTATCAATCAAAAGATTGGAATAATAAGATTTTTTGTCATGTATTAGAACAAAGTATCTTGTGCTCACCAACAAGGCATCATTTATTAGATCAAAATGCAGATAGATAGATAGATAGATAGATAGATAGATAGATAGAATAGAAAATATAATGTATTCCTCTAAGGCAAAGCTGAATTTTCAGCATCATTACTTCAGTCTTTATGATCTTTCAGAAATCAAATGCTGATTTTGTGCAATTATTATTGGTGTCCAGTGTATTTATTGCAACTATCCCTGTTAAAAACGTTTTTTGTTTTTTTTTTTCCGCTGTTTCATACTTTTGGAAACTGTGACACATTTTTTTTAGGATTGTTTGATGAGCAAGATTTGAAAATAACAGCATTAATTTGAAACAGAAATCTTTAAAGCATCCTTGCTCAGAGCAAAATTATTATTATTATTATTATTATTATTATTATTATTATTATTACTAAACAAACAAAGAACTAACTACCTAAATAAATAAATAAATGAAAAAAAAAAAAAAAAAAAAACTTTTGAATAGTAGTATATAGTTTCCACAAAAAAATATATACAGCACAACTGTTTTCAACAGTGCTAATAACTATAAATGTTTCTTAAGCACCAAGTCAGCATTAATAATTTAATATTATAATAATATATCACAATATTGCTTTTTACTGTTTTTACTGTATTTTTGATCAAATAAATTAAGCCTTCATAAGATATTTGGGAAAAAAAAAAAAAAAAAAAAAGAAAAAAAAAAAATCTTAATTATTCCAAACGTTTTACTGGTAATATTACTGTAATATTATTATGTTATTTAGGCATTTGTGCTTCATTTGGATTTGTGTACAGTGTAAATTCACGCCAGTGCCTTAAACAGTGCACTCAAATATAATGTCCTGTATATGTTATCATGCCCACACTAATGACAGATGTGAGATGTGCAGCAATATTTACATGAAGAAGAGAAAAAAAATCTCATTAAATGGTCTCACACTTTCAGGAGAGCAAGATCTCATATTACTTCAGAGAATAGCGCTATTTTAAGGCTCTGTTGAATTTCACATTAGCTGTGGCCACTGTGCACACAACAGTGTGAGCGGGGACGAGTGGGGCAGATTATTGTCACACTAATGCACTGGTACATTAATGAGCACAATTTACGGTAATTAGTTCTTGATGCTTAAGTCTGTGGCGAGAAACAGTTGGAGTAATAAACATCTTGCAATGAATATGAAGGAATTAAGGTTATGCAGCCAAGTGAAAATGATTTTGAAGCATCTGGAGGCATCATAAAGCCATTTGAGGGCCTTAAGGATGAGATGGATTCTAGGAATCTGAAATAAAAAGATATTTTCTATCCCTGCTCTTTAATCCTCTGATGCATTAATTGTGAAATCAAAAGAGTATTTGATTTTTTTTTTTCCCCCTCAAAATATTGAGTTTCATAGTGATGCTTCTTTCGATTTTCTGTCTTTCCACTAGTTGGTGTGTCACCATTTTTACCAGTCCTGTTGAATGTGTCCAGACACAGTGGCATTAAAAAGGGGCATTACGTAGAATTATGGGAAATGTAGCATCACATGAATAATTAAAGAAATAAAAAAGTAATACAGATTTTGTTCTTTATTTTGTGGAGCTCAAAATGACGATGTTTTGAAGAATATTTCAAATGTTTTTCTCCTCACAATGATAGGATCTCATGTGCGTAATAGGACATCATTACTCAGTTCAGGGATTTTGATTAATGTACAATTTCTGCTTTCCTGAAATGTTATTTTTTATTTAGTAGATGTGTTAAATAATATTCCCAAAATTGGTATTCCTTATACTTTTTCATGATGAACATCAGCAGAACATCTTGTTGATATATAATATGTTCCTGCTGTCTTACATTGGCAGGGATTCTGTGCCAGCAATTTTATGCCATTACGGTAGAGCCTATTTGTATGTTTAATTTAATCATTATACAGGGGACATTTTGTCCTGTTCTTATTACCTAGATGCACAAGTCCAGCATATTCTTCCTTGATGTTTTGCATTGGTAATAACCATCATTTCTAAATGGCTTCAAAGCAATATAACATAAAATCTTCATTCATTGCATTAATCCACACATTTTTATTGTTCCTTTGAAAATTACAAATGTCATATTTTTTACATTAACTTCCCCAAATAATCAAATATTACTTTATATTATAATCAATAAAACTGTGCATTTGAGTATACATTATACTCAATGAGACATAATTTTTCTTTGAAAAATTTTGTACGACTTCCTATGACTAAATAATAACAGAAAACTCACAATGGTTTATATTATACAAAAGTAAAATAAAGATAATAAGACTCTTACAGAACGGGTTGCAGCTGTCCAAGAATCTCATCTGAAAATTGCTCTAACCTTTTCTGAACAGCTATATTTCAGCGTTTTGGATGTTCCTCTGTTTTGTGTAAATGGATTGTATATTGTAAAATATGTGTGGCCCAAAGGGACTAATTGACAAAGTCAAGCAAATAACTTCTGATATCACTGATATGTCGACTACGCCACCTAGGGCCTTTTACCCCAGGAACTTAAGTAGGATTTTCTCCAAAGGTCACGCTAGTTCGTTATTCGAAAAGAAATGGTCAGAGACATTGGCTCCCCATAAAAGCACTTTTATTCAGTTATATAAAATCCAGAGATACTGTAATAAAAATACCCGTTCCCTCACTAAAGCATCCAACTCCCCAAACTTATAACACTGCAAGTTGTATACAAAGCTTGTAATAACAGAATAAGCAGAAAAAAACAGAGAAGAAAACAACAATATAAGTTGGAGTACAAATGAGCCCAACACAAATGGCAACAGTAAACAACAAAAACAAAAAATTCAGTACAACGCTCAACAAACTATATCACACAACGCAGGGCTGAGGGACAGCTGCGTCAGGCAACCCTGCAAAAAAGAGTCAAACCTCAAAAAGACTGAATCCCACACCCAATACTCACACCCAACTACACCAGTGAGACACTGCACTCAGGTGACAGGACACTCCCACTAACACGGCACCAGGAAACCCACACAAGTGGCCCTCAGCTCCTGCATAGAAACGCAAGTCAGTTAAACAAAAACAAAGTAATTCAAGACCAATTAACAACAAATATTCCTAATAGAGAAAAAAAAAAAAAAAAAAAAACAATCCGGCACAAATGGCTCCAATACACTTATACAAAATTAAAAAGAAAAGCAAATTATGCAGAATTGATCAGATAAACAAACAGTTCAGAATGGAAATAAACCAGACTTTAATTTCAAAATAAGTTAGTGAAAACAAAACACCTTAACAATAGAAATACAAAAAAAAAAAAAGAAAGAAAGAGGCAAAAGAAAAGAAAATTGATTCCACCAAACGCGTTGGCAATGACACAACAGAAGGAAGCAATTGTTTAGGCTCAACAAAATAAGCCAACACAATTATAGGAGTAACAGACGACACTCAAACTTATCAGGAGCAGCGAAGCACAGGAAAGATGAAAAACAACAGGGCTGTTACGAATCTGGTCGGTGTCTTGCGGTCCGCTCACCGCCAGATGTCGCTCTCACCCTGTCACTTCTCACAGACTGTTGCTTTGCACCCCGGACTACTACTCCCATCACCCATCGCGCCTATTGCGTCGATTCCTGTGACCAATCAGTGGCGCTATAAAAACCCCGGTCTTTCCCTTTGCAAGCCACGGAGTATTGTGAGTTATTGTTGTGTTCATTCTCGTTAGCGTTTTCCTAGTTCCTAGTTCCTAGTTCCTAGTTCTCTCGCCTGGCTTCCCCGTTTTGACTGTTCGCCGCCTGCCTTCTGGACTCTGCTCGTGTTATTGGATTATTCTCTACGTCTTGCCCGTGATATACCTGTCTGCTCCTGTTTTCGACCCTGCCTGTACGACCATGTCTTTGTCTCGTCCTATTAATAAAAGCTCGCAAGTGGATCCGCTCGCCTCTCGCCTCTCACTCCACGTAACAGAATACTCCGTCAACACAGGATCCAGCAGCTTTCACCCCGGACATTCATTCGACATGGACACTGACAGAATTCTTTTCTGGATCAAACAAGGACCACGCACACTAGAGCAGTATATCCGAGAGTTTCTGGCCATTGCCAATTATTCCACCCTCCCGGACTGTACTATCATAGAGATCTTTTGCGATGGCGTAAACCAGCCTTTAAGGGCGAGGCTGAGACGCGAGGGTCCGCGTTCATCTCTCGCGGAGTTTATGGACTTTGCACTATTGTGTGTGGGCTCACCGTTTACCGTGGGTGTCGCGGATGGGGAGCGCGACGCCACGGAACCGCTGACCGCCTGGATCGCGCGGGAAATGGCGGCTGTGGAGGAGCGTGCTCCAGCAATGGCGGCGATAGCGGTGCCCGTTCACAAAATGGCGGCCGCGCCGGAGCGCGTTCATACCCTGGCGGCGACAACAGAGCCCGTGCACAAAATGGCGGCAACTGCGGTGCCCGTTCACAAGATGGCGGCGAGAACAGAGCCCCGTCACGTCACAGCCGCCATACCAGAGCCATATAAAGCTGCAGCTGTATTTCCTGAGTCAAGTCAAGTTTCCGAGTCAAGGCAAGTTGCTACTGTGTTTCCTGAGTCAAGTCAAGTCTCCAAGTCAAGTTGCAGCTGTATTACCTGAGTTAAGTCAATTTTCCAAGTCAAGTCAAGCTACGGCTGTTGTTCCTGTGTCAAGTCAAATTACAGCTGTCGCCCCTGTCTCAGATCAAGTTACAGCCATCTTTCCTGAGCCACTGCACAAGATGGCTGCCACGCCAGAGCCACTGCACAAGATGGCTGCCACGCCAGAGCCACTGCACAAGATGGCCGCCATCTCCAAGCCGCTCCACAAGATGGCTGCCATTCCAGAACCTGTGGTCAGCACCCGGACACCACCTGTGGGCATGATGGCCCAAGTGCTGGACACACCCCTAATGACGGTATGGGCAGCTAAAGTGGCGCTCCTCCATGTCGCGGCGGCAACCCCTGAGTCAGGTCAAGACACAGAGTCAAGTCAAGCCAAAGCTGTCATTCTCCATGAGTCAAGCCAAGTTACAGCTGTCCCCCACGAGTCAAGTCACGTTACAGCTGTTGTTCCTGAGTCAAGCCATGTTGTTCCTGAGTCAAGTCACTTTACAGCGGATCTCCATGAGCCAAGCCAGGTCACCGCAGATCCTCATGAGCCAAGTCAAGCTGCTGCTGTTATTCCAGAGCCAAGTCAAGCTTCAGCCGCTGCTCCAGAGTCAAGTCAGGCTACAGCTGAAGCCTTCAAGTCCAGTCAAGGTTCCAAGTCCAGCAACGTCAAGGCGGTCGTTCCTGCGTCAAGCAACATCAAGGCGGTCGTTCCTGCGTCAAGCAAAGTCACAGCCGTGGTTCCTGAGTCAAGTAAAGTCAATGACCTTCACAAGCCAGATCAAGTCACCGCTGGTCTTCACGTGTCAGATCAAGTCATTGTGAATCTCCATGAACCAAGTCAAGTCACCGCTGATCTCCAAGAGTCAAGTCAGTTCACTACTGGTCTTCACAAGCCAGGCCAAGCCACAACCGATCTTCACAAAGCAGGTCAAGTCACAGCCAGTCTCCACGAACCAAGTCAAACCACAGCTGATCTTCATGAGCCAAGTGAAGTTATTGCTGCTGTTTCAGAGTCAGGTCAGGTCTCGTCTGACCGCCCAGAGTCAGGTCAGGTCTCGTCTGACCGCCCAGAGTCAGGTCAGGTCTCGTCTGACCGCCCAGAGTCAGGTCAGGTCTCGTCTGACCGCCCAGAGTCAGGTCAGGTCTCGTCTGACCGCCCAGAGTCAGGTCACGTCTCGTCTGACCGCCCAGAGTCAGGTCACGTCTCGTCTGACCGCCCAGAGTCAAGTCACGTCTCGTCTGACCGCTCAGAGCCTAGTCACATCATGTCTGCCAGTGTGATGGCAACCTCCATCCTCAGCATCTGGGCCGCACACTACGCTCCAGAGATCCTGACAATTCCAGAAGTCCTGCCCGTCGTCAAGTCTGCGCCAGAGGTCTCGTCTGACCTCCCTGAGCCTTGTCACGTCATGTCTGCTAGCGTGCTGGCGATCGCCATTCTCAGTGCGTGGGCTGCACACTCGGCTCCAGAGGTCACATCTGTTCGCCAGCCAACTTCTGCGGTCATGTCTGGTCACAAGCCTGCTCCAGAGCTCCCGTCTGGTCACAAGCCTGCTCCAGGGCTCCCGTCTGATCACAAGCCTGCTCCAGGGCTCCTGTCTGGTCACAAGCCTGCTCCAGGGCTCCCGTCTGGTCACAAGCCTGCTCCAGGGCTCCCGTCTGGTCACAAGCCTGCTCCAGGGCTCCCGTCTGGTCACAAGCCTGTTTCAGGGCTCCCGCCTGGTCACAAGCCTGCCCCAGAGCTCCCCTCGGTTGGAGAAGTCGCGCCAATACCTCCTGAGGTGTCAGCCACGGCTGTAGATCCTTCCTTGGAGGTGGCGTCCCCTTACAAGCTCTCTGCTTCTCCCCCTATTCTGTTTGCCCCCTCTATCTCTGCTTTCCCCAGGTTCCAGACTATGATGCAGGTTCCTGTTCCGCCCCGGAGGGCCGCTCTGCCTCCTGTTCCGCCCCGGAGGGCCGCTCTGCCTCCTGTTCCGCCCCGGAGGGCCGCTCTGCCTCCTGTTCCGCCCCGGAGGGCCGCTCTGCCTCCTGTTCCGCCCCGGAGGGCCGCTCCGCCTCCTGTTCCGCCCCGGAGGGCTCCTGCTCCGCCTCCGCTCTGGAGGGCTCCTGCTCTGCCTCCTGTTCCGCCCTGGAGGGCTGCTCCGCCTCCGCCTCCGCCCTGGAGGGCTCCTGCGCCTCCTGCTCCGCCTCCTGTTCCGCCCTGGAGGGCTCCTGCGCCTCCTGCTCCGCCTCCTGTTCCACCCTGGAGGGCTCCTGCGCCTCCTGCTCCGCCTCCGGCTCCACCCTGGAGGGCTCCTGCGCCTCCTGCTCCGCCTCCGCCCTGCAGGCCTCCTGCGCCTCCTGCTCCGCCTCGCCGGTTCTGCCTCAGTCTCCTGGCCCTCCCACCGCTCCCCTGGACTGTTTTTCGGTTGGAGCGTCTGGAAGCCGCTCCTTGGGGGGGGGGGGGGGCTATGTTACGAATCTGGTCGGTGTCTTGCGGTCCGCTCACCGCCAGATGTCGCTCTCACCCTGTCACTTCTCACAGACTGTTGCTTTGCACCCCGGACTACTACTCCCATCACCCATCGCGCCTATTGCGTCGATTCCTGTGACCAATCAGTGGCACTATAAAAACCCCGGTCTTTCCCTTTGCAAGCCATGGAGTATTGTGAGTTATTGTTGTGTTCATTCTCGTTAGCGTTTTCCTAGTTTCTAGTTCCTAGTTCTCTCGCCTGGCTTCCCCGTTTTGACTGTTCGCCGCCTGCCTTCTGGACTCTGCTCGTGTTATTGGATTATTCTCTACGTCTTGCCCGTGATATACCTGTCTGCTCCTGTTTTCGACCCTGCCTGTACGACCATGTCTTTGTCTCGTCCTATTAATAAAAGCTCGCAAGTGAATCCGCTCGCCTCTCGCCTCTCACTCCACGTAACAAGGGCGAAACAACAACACTACCCAGACCACTGCGGAATGTCCGGTCACATTAACTTTACAGTACACAACATTCTCTGCTAGATCAAGGGAGACAACTGCATGTTACGTCAAAATAAGAAGTGCATTATCTCATGATGAGATAGAAGAAAAATTACTCATACCCACCATGGAACAGACAATTTCCTCATGTAATGAACACCCTGGTGCACCGACATCCCTGAACACCAGATATCACAGACTCTGCAATCATATGCCTCGTAAATACACATACGCTTCCGGACTCGCTACAGTCGACAATAAACACTCACCAGGATGAGCAACCAGCCAGCCTTACTGACTCGAATGGTTAGCACGCTACCTGATCTGTACTAATATAAAAACACCAAATAAAAATTACAATTCCCACAAAAAGAACCCAAACGAATGCTTCGTACACATACCTCTTCCTGCAACTGTTGAGGTATTACAATCATGCACGTCCACACATCTGATTCACTTAAATACCCCCTTCCGCTTCCTTATAGGTTGGCCTATCACTCCTAGTCGATGGGTGACCACTACGCCATACCTCACACTACATATGGATTGTAGCAGAATTACAAGAAATGTAAAAATAAAATAAAATAAAATAAAGTTATGGTTTATGCTTCTTTCATTAAGATTAAAAAGAAATTAGAAACAATGATAATAAATGTTTCTAGAGCACCAATTCAGCTTATTAGAATTATTTCTGAAGGATCATGTGAGACTAATAATGCTGCAAATTCAGTTTTACCATCACAGGAATACATTACATTTTCCCCTAAAAAAAGTTATTTCCAGTTCTATTAATGTCACAGTTTTACTGTTTTGATCAAATTAATTCTTGGTGGGCATGTTTCTTTCAAAAACTTTTTTTTAAATATAGTTGTTGCATTTCTATATGTTTTTTAAGAGTTGTTTTGAGCTTCTGTTTAATTGCCACAGCTTTTAACCCATACAGAAGGTTAATTTTGTGTATAGTACAAACCTAGACAAGCTTAACTATATAAATGAATGTTGATCGTTTTTAATATTAAATATATATGGCTTTCTATTTTTAATGCAGAAATGGAATCCTGCAGCAACGACTCAGGTTTTGTTAACAATGCATCTCTAAGTCAGATAAACCCTCTCTAGTCAGTGTTCTCTCCACACCCTCAATGTATGACACTTGGAAAGTAAGCCAATTATAGAGACTCTGCATCGGGCTCTCTGGGCTGAAAAGAGACGTAAATTACATCGTTTTGTGGTGACCAGCCATAGATTTTTCTGTCAGGGAGAAGAATAAGAGGTGCCATACTGAAGTAGCCAGGTGATTTGAGTCTTGTGCTCCTTGGCACTTCATTTAGTGAGCTCATCTTCCCCCTGAATAATCAAAGACAGGATCCCAAGGGAATATAACCAACACCAATTATTTCCCATACGCTGTAAATGGACTTCCTGGCTCCATTTCGAACTAATTACAGCATTGCGAGAGCAGACGCACTGAAAAAGACCAAACGTGGGCTGGTTTGTTGTCACAACTTGCTGTGGTGAATGGAAATGAATACAATTATTCAAAAGCACAAGTACTGTTTAAGAGAGTGTCTCTCTTTGTGTCTGTTGAGGGAATTTGACAACTTTTAGAAATCGAGGTTGATGAATGAATCATAACAGTTTAAGCTTAAAGCATACAGTTCAAAGCATGCATCTATACATTAATTATGTAATAAAAATGGCTTTCTCTCCTCTGTCATGCTGGGATGCCCTGGAGCAATCAATGCTGTTCACATTTTGTTCCTTTGCTTTGGCCTAAAACCAAAGACAGAATTCTGCTGTATCATTTTGAAGCTGGGACTTAAGTCCCCAGATAAGACTTCAAGAAGAAAGGTCTACGCTAATAAGACAACTTGGCTGAGAGCCCTCTTAACCTCCAGTGCTCTTAAACATGCTCTCTTGGCATTATTAACAACAAGAAACAGGATGTTGCTTTTAGTAGTCCCAGTGTAAATAGAACGTATGCTCTCAAGGAAAAGATAAAATCTCAAGGAAAGATATACAGAAGATGGGAATTATATCCTTAGCTATATTAATTACAGCTTAATTACAGGCCAGTGCATTAGGTATAGAAATAGCATTCAACATTGAGAGAAAGCTTTATTGCTGGGGAAAATCCATATCCCAGAAATGTCTGACAGTGTCTTTTGTGTCATTCTTCGCCTGTTTAAGAAGTTATAATTATAGGTTTCTCTTTTTAATGCTGTTAAAAGAGCAGGAAAAGAGAGATTATGAATTTCAAGTGAGGTAAGGAGAACTATCTGTTTGGGCAAGAGTCCTGGACAGTGGAAGCAAAAGTTTGCAGAATTTGTTTGTGAGATATCCAGGAAAATATTGACATTGGGATCTCTCCAGGTCTGCAGTTAAAGGAAACTTTCCTTTATCTATTGCCGTATTTGGAAGACAGCACTGAACAAAACATCACTTCCCTTTGTCATTATTCATTCCAGCATAGTTTAGACATTGTCCAAATGTCACAGGATATTCAACTTAGAGCTAAAACCATATACAGTACAACCAAAATGTAACCATATACTGTAAATATCAAAATGTGACACCCACCTTTTCCACTGAAGTAGCAAATAAAATACAATATCGTCTTTTTTCTATTATCATTTTTCACTTTTGGGTGAACTGTCCCTTCAAGCTGATTTGACAGGATTTTGTTGCTTAATGTTGACAGAAAGTTGTTCTTGTCATCTTCGTGGTTGTTTTAGGAATATACACGATCAGTTAAAAGTTTTTAAACAGTAAGATTTTGTTTTGGTAATGTCTTTTTAAAGAAGTCTCTTCTGCGCACCAAGTCTGCATTTATTTGATCCAAAGTACAGCAAAAAAAAAAAAATAATAATAATTAAAAGTATTTTTTACTATATAAAGTAACTGTATTCTATTTGAATATATTTAAGGCTTCATTACTCCAGTCACATCCTTCAGAAATCATTCTAATATTCTGATTTTCTGCTCAAAAAACATTTTTTTTTTTATTATTAGTTTACTAAAAGTATACATTTCTATAATTTATTTCCCTAAATTTATTTCCTTTTCCGCTTTTGAATGGTATAGTATAAAAAAGTATTTAATGTTCCAAATTTTATTTAATTTTTTTCAAATAAATGCTGATCTCAGAAAAAAAATGTACTCATCTGTTTTAAATATTGATAATAATATTAATAATAAATGTTTCCTGAACAGCAAACCAACATATTATAATGATTTCCGAAGGACCATGTGACACTGATAGACTGCAGTAATGATGCTAAAAATGTAGCTTTGATCACAGGAATAAATTATATTTTAAAATATATTCAAATAGAAAGCCATTATTTTAAATAGTAAAACTGCTTTTGCTGTATTTTGTATCAAATAAATGCAGGCTTGGTGAGCAGAAGAGAGTTATTTAAGAAACATTAGAAATCTTACTTTTCAAAAACTTTTAACTGTAATGTAGGTGATATGTCTTCAAATTAACAGTAACCTTACACAGAAAAGTTAATAATCTATTTTTTTTTTTTTTTTTTAATCACGCTAAATTTATGTTAACATCTATACTAATAATATTGGTTGATTCAGTCATTTAATCATATTTTTTGCATAATAAATTGTCTGGGCTGCCTGCCAAAACAGTCCACAATACAGGTAAGTATAATACACAAAAGGCATTTTGAGATATTTGTCAAATTAAAAGCAAGATTACATGTACAGATGTATTATGACCACAGCAAGATTTGAGAGTGGTTTGGTTGCTGATAAATTACTCACAGCAGTAGTATTTCAGACTATAGTGGTGTATTGAATTACATCATAGTATGTAAACAAACCACTCCATCCTCAGCTGGGACCAGACCCGTTAAGCAATGCTTACTGATTCAGCTTTTTCACTCCTCACCATCTCTGTCTTTGCTCACAATTTCCTGGATGCTTGTATAGTGATCAATAACCTTATTAGTTTATATAGGGCTGCTTGGTCTCATACAGCAGCAGAAAGAAATGTGAAATGGATTCCAAGCTGCAAACAAAACATGGGACTAAATCAGCTGGTTCATGTCCTCTGACAGACACACTGTTTCTGAAATTGTGATATATTTACAGTAGTGAAGCAGAGACATGGAATATGAAAGACACTGTATAAATTATTATTTTTATAAATACCGTACTCAGTTCAGAGGCTCATTGCACTTAGAAATGCTTAGGAAATATATTGCCTTGCTGCTTATTAATTGGATTTAGTCATTTCATTATTTACTCACTTTTTAATGAGGTTGTTCTCAGAAAACATGCATATCATTAAGTTGGCTTGGGAAAGCCAACTTACTGAAATCCTATTTAAACTTATTCTTCTTCTTCTTCTTCTTCTTATTTTTCTGACCGCAAATTTTTTGGACACTAACTCCTCCTAGACCGTTCAAGCTACATACTCCAAACTCGGGTCAGATCTTCATACTGTTCTGACTTAGTGTGCTATATCTTTTCAGACTGGTTTGAGTTACGGTTTTCTTAAAAATTAATATTAAAAATCATAAAAAATCCCATAGACTTTCATTGACCAAAAGTCCATGTCTGTTTGAACAATGTTTAACAAGCTTTAAGCTATCTATGTTCTTTCTAACTAATAACTAATCTAACTATCTAACTATCTATCTATCTATCTATCTATCTATCTATCTATCTATCTATCTAACTATCTATCTATCTATCTATCTTCAAACCTTATCTATCTATCTATCTATCTATCTATCTATCTATCTAACTATCTATCTATCTATCTATCTATCTATCTATCTATCTATCTATCTTCAAACCTTATCTATCTATCTATCTATCTATCTATCTATCTATCTATCTATCTTCAAACCTTATCTATCTATCTATCTATCTATCTATCTATCTATCTATCTATCTTCAAACCTTTATCTATCTATCTATCTATCTATCTATCTATCTATCTATCTATCTATCTTCAAACCTTTATCTATCTATCTATCTATCTATCTTCAAACCTTTATCTATCTATCTATCTATCTATCTATCTATCTATCTATCTATCTATCTATCTTCAAACCTTTATCTATCTATCTATCTATCTATCTATCTATCTATCTATCTATCTATCTATCATTTAACCGTTACTATCTATCTATTTATCTATCTATGGCT
>CM070008.1:1517152-1540078 GCA_036247105.1 Cirrhinus mrigala | reverse complement strand
AACGATATTTGACACTGCTAAACTGTACTCTTTACCAGTTATGTTTTGTGTATTGCTAATTTCGGTATCACTAACAAAAAAAAAAAAAAAAAGCTGGAGGCATGTATAATTACCAAACACTACTGTGACAAACGGCTGTCAATGACGCGTGAGATTGACTGTTTTGTATTCGGTCACTTATGTAAACAAGCAGTGAATAGCTAGTTCTCACCTAAACCCAGAATGGGAATGTTCCGTCCATTGGACAGCGGTACAGTAGGACAAAACAGCGCAGTGCAGCTGTTGGAAATTGTCACCATATTGCAGTCTGCAGTTCATGTGCTCTAACGTAACTGGACAGCCTTATTATATTACACAAAACGATTCGATATGTAATCATTGACGAAAACCCGTTTCAGTGATGCAGCTCGGTTGCTCACTCACTACCACTCTCTGCAGGAAAGAACGCAGGCGTTTCACAGCATAGAACATTAAAACTACCTCAAAGGATCTACCTACTAGTACCAAACCTTTAGCTACGTTAACGAATCGTTCTTTCGAGTCGAATCTTTTTAATGAACTGGTTGAACTTGGCTACAAAAATGATTCATTTGCGAAATGGACTGAACCAGTGGCTGAGCGGATCATTCGGACATTGTTGACTCCCTGAATCAGTGAACCGACAATAAACACCATAAGTAATTTAAAAAGTCGTCGAAATAGTAATAGTATTAATAGCTACATATAACATTTTCTCCACCTTCAACCTTTGGTAGTCTAGACAACAAAATTAAACCGTGTGATGACGTAACTGAGCAGCGACGTAAAGAACCACTGAATCGCGTTATGAACTGGTTCTTTACAGCGAACCGACTCAGAGTTGTTCACTATAAGATACTCACTGCGCCTGCGCGACAAAGTAAACTTCCTTCTGGGATCTCATATGATGGGAATACCATGAGGTACTTGTGGCTTTGTTTTCTTTCAGAATGTAAACCTGCTGATGCTTGTTTGTTATGACAGATCTGGAGAGATTATTATTTAATACATGCATGCGTTAAATCGTCGCATGCAATGTTTGCTAGTCTTCCAGCCTTGAGGCATGAATAATAATGTTTATGAGTCATAAAAACGAGTCACACAATAATTTAAGTACTTCAAACTCTTGGCATGTACGTGTTAGTACATTAGAATAGAACTTTTTATTTGGGCAATTAAACAACTTTTAATGCGTCTGGAACGCTTGAGAATAGAGCCTGTAAAGGTGACTGAAATTGAATGAAAGTGCAATCAGTGATCTACACTTGAAGTGAAAAGTTTACATACACTTTGCAGAATCTGCAAAATATTAATTATTTTACCTAAAAAAAAAAATGTGTTTTATTTTTTATTTATATTTTTTTATTTTATTTATTTTTTATTTTTATTTTACATTTACATATAGTGCACAAGAGAAAATAATGGTTAAATTGATGACCCCGTTGAAAAGTTTACATACACTTGATTCTTAATACTGTGTTGTTACTGGAATGATCCACTTTTTTTTGTTTTGTTTTGTTTTTTTTTAGTGATAGTTGTTCATGAGTCTCTTGTTTGTTCTTTAAACTGCCTGCTGTTCTTCAGAAAAATTCTTCAGGTCCCACAAATTCCGTTTAATTGTTTTTTTTTGTTTTTGTTTTTTTTTCTCAAATGCAACTTCAAACGCTCACTGATGCTTTAAAATGACAAATGATGAATTAAGATGCATTAAACTATTTGAATTTGAAGATCAGGGTAAATTTAACGTACCTCCTGCAGCAGTAGTCAATTTTTTAAAAAGTGATATTTAGGCAAAATAAGAAAAATGTACACATCCTTATTTTGTTCAAAAATTTACACCCCTGGCTCTTAATGCATAATTTTTCCTTCTGCAGCATCAGTGAGCATTTGAACCTTCTGTAATAGTTGCATATGAGTCCCTCAATTGTCCTCAGTGTGAAAAGATGAATCTCAAAATCATACAGTCATTGTTGAAAAGAGTTCAAATACAAAAAAAATGCTGTAAAACCAAAGAATTTGTGGGACTTGAAGGATTTTTCTGAAAAACAGCAGACAGTTTAACTGTTCAGGACAAACAAGAGACTCATGAACAACTATCAAAAAAAACAAAAAACAAACGACATCAACGACAGTATTAAGAATCAAGCATATGTAAACTTTTGAACGGGGTCATTTTTATAAATTCAACTATTATTTTCTTTTGTGAAGTATATATGTAAATGTCTTTTATTTGAAATATCTTATTCAGGTCAGTACTAAATAAAAAATAACATGAGAAATAACAAAAATAACATTTTCCCTCTTATTTTGGTAAAATAATTAACATTTTGCAGATTCTGCAAGATGTATGTAAACTTTTGACTTCAACTGTGTCGATTTTTAATAAAAATGCTTCCCACTTTTAATATAATCCACCAATAATTCCAGACACTTATAATTCTGTAAAGCCCGTTATGGCCCATGTGAAAATGTGTAAAGCATGTTTAAAGGAATGATTAACCTGAAATATTAAAAAAAAAAAAATGTCACTTAAGTCTCTTATGTGCCACAGCACGTTTGGAAATGCAATCCTGAAAGAGCTGGACTACCTGTACAACCTGATTGGGTTAAGGGTACTGCCTCATGCTACAAATAGTGAGAAGGACCTTAACAAAACACAAAACTAGAGACAAATTCATCTGGAAAGAAATATCTCTTTTTGTGTTCCACTGAAGAAAGAAGATCCTACAGGTTTGCAGGACTATGAGAGTGAGTAAATGATCTTTTTAAACCTTTTGTCTTTTGTCATCAGGATTCGTTGGTGCTGCTGCAGGTCATTGGGCCGCGTACGAACACACTTCATCATCGGATCTATACTGTTGTTGCTTCTGGCTGGAGTCTCTCTGACCTTTTTATTGCCTAATAATGATGACATACGCATTCTCAGAGAGCTCCGTCGGAGCTCTAACACCTCACTTACTCTACCGGACCCTGAGGATAGTTTTACTATAATTATGCAAACGTACAACCGCACTGATATTCTTCTCAAGCTCCTCAACCATTATCAGGCTGTGCCTCACCTGCAGTGCATCATAATAGTGTGGAACAACCCTAGTGAGTTGCCGCCCAGGAAACTGTGGGACAAATTCGGCCCACACCCTGTGCCCGTCATCTTCAAAGAGCAGAGCGTCAACAGAATGCGCAATCGCCTGCAGCCGCACCCTGAGATCAAGACTGATGGTAGGTATGTGATTAGAGAAGTGATTTGTTAGATAGTTGACCCAAACATTTTCCTAAAGGAGAAGTCCACTTTCAGAACAACAATTTACAGATAATGTACTCGCCCCCTTGTCATCCAAGATGCTCATGTCTTTCTTTCTTCAGTTGTAAAGAAATTGTTTTTTGAGGAAAACATTTCAGGATTTTTCTCCATATAATGGTGCACTGAGTTTGAACTTCCAAAATGCACAGAGTTCAGGCAGAGCAAGACAAGACAGCATTTGAGATGAAAAAGTATTTAAATTGTATTTTTTTTACCAAAAATATCCATTCGTTTTCCTAGATATCCTAGGAATCGTTTACAACCGCATATAATAAATAAATTATCTTTTAAAATCTAAATTAAAACACACAAGTGTATGTATTTTACACATTTTATTATCAAAAGTTTAGAGTCAGTATAAGTTCTTTTGTTTGTTTGTGTTTTTGGGGGGAAAGAAATTATAGAAATGAATATTTTTAGTTAGCCTGGATGCTTTAAATTGATCAAAAGTCATGGTAAAGATGGTAAAATATTACAAAAAAAATTCTATTTTAGATAAATGTTCTTCTTCCTGAAAAAAAATCTTTCTCGGCTGTTTTCAGCATAATAATAATAATAAAAATATGTTGTTGTTGTTTTTTTGTTTTGTTTTGTTTTTTTTAGCAGCGAATCAGAATATTAGAATGATGTTTTTAAGGATCATATGACTGGAGTAATGATGCTAAAAATTCAGCTTTGAAATCACAGAAGTAAAATTCATTTTGAAATATATTCAATATTATTATTTTAAATAATAAAAATATTTCAAAATTTTACTGTTTTTGCTGTACTTTGGATCAAATAAATGCAGGCTTGGCAAGAGATTTCTTTAAAAAACATTACAAATCTTACTGTCCAAAAACGTTTGACTGGTAATGTATATATGAAAAACTCTAAACTCTAAAACACTATTATTTAATTGTTTTATTTTTAAACTTTTATTGTTTTGATGTTTGAAAACCCATTTTTGTCTGACCCAAATACACCAGTTAGCCAAGTGTTATTTGTAGTCCTTTGACAGAATGTCAAACTAAAAACCAAAAAAAAACAAAAACATAAAGTATATTTTTAATATATTGTATTAAACAAACAAACAAAATAATAAATAATTGTTTTAAGGTTTTTTTGTTTGTTTGTTTGTTTTGTTTTTTGTTAACTTCCACGTATCATATCTTATTCATTCCTAAATATAAAATTTTTGAGGAGTCATTCAACATGACAGTTGAATTCAACATGAACCTGAACCTTTTTATTCCTGTATGCTGGTGAGACCATTTGTGAACTTTTTTTTTTTTTACTTTGCCCTGCAAAGTTATCAAAATTAATCTGAATGCACAATAGAATAACTCGCAAGTATGAATTGAATTTTAATGTACAGTGTTTTATTTTTAATGAATTAATAAATATGACAAAAAAAAATCAAAAAAGTGTTTTGTATTTCATAAGGATTTAAAACAAAATTAGAGCAAGTAAATGAAAACTGAGATGAATTCATTCAGTCAAAAATGAAAATTGTGATCATTTATTCACCCTCATGTCATTCCTATCCTTTCGTTCTTCTGCAGAACAGAAAAGAAAATATTTTGAAGAAAGTTGGTAATCAAACAGTATTGATGACCATTGACCTTCCATTGTATAGATAAAAAAAATGGATACATTTCTAAAATTATCTGATTTGCCAAAGAAGAAAAAGTCATATAAGTTTGGAATGACATGAGGATGAGAAAATGGCGAAAGAATTTCTTTGTCATAATCTTACATGTTACTGTATTCATTGTGTTCTCATCTGTACTGACCATCACTGTCTTTCACATGGACAGCTGTTTTGATGCTAGACGATGACACGCTGGTCAGTGTTCCTGATATCAGCTTTGCATTTTCTGTCTGGAAGGTAATGAATTTTCTGTAATGAAAGGTAATAGAACTTCTGTGCTTTACTTGACTTTTAAATGCTGCTTCAAACACTCTCTTCAGAGACGCATACTCTAAATTGCTAGCTTTTTTTGTGTGTGTGTGATGTAGCAATTTGCAGATCAGATTGTGGGTTTTGTTCCACGGAAGCATGTGACCACAGCATCTGGAGTGTACAGCTATGGCAGCTTTGAGCTTCAGGATCCAGACGAAGGTGGAGGCGACAGGTGAGACTGCGAATAATGCAGTATTTCCAGGTTAATGCCAAAGTGTAGTCAAATTAACATTGACATAAATCTTTTTTAATACGTGTTCCAGGACTTTGGGTCGTTGGCACATGTTATTCTGAGAGAAAAAATAAATCATAACTAGCTTTGTTTCTGAAACAACTTTTATCGTTTTACTTTTCATCCCTTCCTGTCATATAATAAACACTTCACAATGCATTTAGTTCCTGACAGATAAGGGCTAGGGTGTGTATTTTTTTTTTTTTTTTTTAGTTTTGTATTCTGAAATATGGATCAATGACATGTTCATTTTTGTCCTATTTATTTATTCAGACATACAAAATGTAAAATAGGAAATTATTTCATAGGCCATTGTGATGGCTTCAAGGTCAGTAAGTCTCTTCAAACATCAAATAATTTGTCATTTTTATGTCAAGGTGAATTTTATGAATTTATGAATTAGTAAGATCTTCTTTTTTTTTTTTTTTTACCTTAAAAAAGTAAATCAATGGACACTTCTCTTTACAAATTTTTTTAAAACCATTTAAACATTAACATGACATGCAAAGCATACATTTCTAATAAATTTGTACATGTATTTTAAAAAGGGATAAATTATTTTTTAAAAACCTGACATAAAATACAATATAAATATTATATGAAAATATAAATATTATTAATGAAAACTGTGAATGCTGCCTTGGCAACTTAAGGAAATAAGTTGAAGTACTAAAAAATTACTAAAACGTGAACTAAAATTTAAAAATGTTGAAAAAATAAAATGACTAAAACTGAAATTAAGCCAAATATATAAAAGTCCCTAAAACTAATGAAAATGACAACCTCATGACACTTTTTATTTTAGTTTTGGGCATTTTATGTACTAAAAAGATTAAAACTGAAATGAAATTAAAATAAATGTAAATATAATAAAAGAAAAAAACTACAAAAAAACAACAAAACTTCAACTAAAATAAAAAAATAAAAAATAACACTAAAATTAAAACTTAAAATAACTTTCAGTTTAATTACTAAAATTGAAACAAATTAAAATAACGCTCAATATAATAAAAAATTCACAAAAGCACTTAAAACTACTAAAACATAAACTAAAATTTAAAAAGTTGAAGAACTAAAATGACAAACTAAAATTAAAAAATAGCTAAAAGCTAAATATAAAAAGTCGCAAAAACTAATTAAAATGACAAAATAATTTTAACTACTAAAATGATTAAAAAAAATGAAATTAAAATAAACCTATATATATATATCTATTATATATATATATATATATATATATATATATATATATATATATATATATATAGTATAAACTACAATTTAAAAAAAAACTTTCAGTTTAAGTACTAAAATGTCTAAAACTGAAACAACTTAAAATAAAGCTCAATATAATAAAAAATCACAAAAACAATATAATTAAAAAAATCACAAAAGCACTTAAAATTACTAAAACAAACTAAAATTTAAAAAGTTGAAGAATTAAAATTACTAAAACTAAAATTAAAATTAAGCTAAATATAAAAGTCACAAAAACTAATGAAAATGACAAAAACAATTTTAACACTAAAAATGAAATTAAAATAAAGCTAAATATAAATATTTTTTAAAAGCCCAAAAACGAATGAAAATGACAAAAGCGCACAACAAATATACTAAAATTAAACTAAAATTAATAAACAGAAAATATATAATATAATATTATAATTCTATAATAGTATATAAATCATACTAAAATAACACTGGTTTTAAACTTTTTTTTTTTTTCTAGATCTTTTCTTTATTGTGGACAGTCTGGCATGTCATTGACCCATATATCATATTATTAATGTTAAATGTGCAGCTTAATAATGCAGCAGAATAAATTACATTTTATGATTTCTGTAGGTATTCAATGATCCTAGTGGGTGCAGCGTTCTTCCATCGGCGCTTCCTGCAGCTGTTCCAAGAGCAGCCTGCTGAAGTACACGCTCTGGTGGACCAAACGCAGAACTGTGACGACATCGCCATGAACTTTGTCGTGGCGCATCAGCTCTCACAAGTGTCCGGACTCAAGCGGCCCTCCGGGGTGTTCGTGAAGCCCGTAGACATTCGGAATCTGGAGAAGGAGGCCAGCAGCGGGTATGTGGGCATGTGGCACCGAGCGGAGCACATGCTGCAGCGCTCCTACTGCCTCAACAAGCTGACACAAATCTACGGGAACATGCCGCTCCGCTACTCCAATATCATGATCTCACAGTTTGGCTTCCCCAGCTATGCTAATCACAAGAGCAAGATATGATGTCAGAACATTTGGGAGACAGATACAATCTCTATTCAGAGATATTAGATCATCTTTTGTGGGCAAATACCATCCAAAACCCTTTTTTTTGACTGAACTTTGCAACACTAACATTTCAACATTCACTGATGGTTTTACATTTAAAATAAAAATCTAGAAATGTAGGCCTAAATTCTTCATTTTATTTGAGATTTGATGCATTTCCCTTTGATGCAGGCCAGTAAACAAATTTTCTTCTTTTAAATCAGTTCATTTTTTTTTTAGAATATTTTGCCCTGCTATCATTTGTCTTGTATAGCTCACATATGTCCAGCAGATGGAGTGTGAAATTTAGTGCCTCCACAAATGCAGTACAATATTAGTGCCTTTATCAACACTGTATAATGAAGATAAAGGTGATTTTTAGTTTTTTTAGTTTTTTTTATTAGTTTTTTTTTTTTTTAGTTAAGCTTATTATTAAGCTGTATTATTTTGAATCATAAATAACATTATTATTACTATTATTATTGTAATTATTAAAAGGGAAAAATATAGTTTAATGTATTTTTAATTAAAATAATTTACCACCTAAAAATGTAATTTAAAATACTACAGCATCAGATTTAGTTTAACTGTGACAACAAAAATTACAAAACTTCAGCAGAGCATCTACATTTATATTTCATTTTTTTTAATTTTGTTTTGATATTAACTTATGAATAATTCTGAATAAAATAGTATAAAAGTGTACATTTGTGGTAACCAGTCATTTAAATTGTTTTTTGTTTGTTTGTTTTTTAACACACTGATTTTACATCAGAATCTAGATTTTCATTAGATTTAGCAAGCGGCGACCCAACACAGTACCACAATTGTTTAATGAAAGTAAGCAAAATGAAAAATTGTAATAAATATCACTCTAAACTACACAAGATCTGCCATAAAAAAACAAAACAAAAACATTTATTTGATGCCGGCTACACGAAGAAGCAATGAAAGTACATAAAAAATAAAGACCGGAAGATGTGTGATTTACATGTCACATTTGACCGTTACAAAATTAACCACAATATAAGATGCCAAGAAACACTGAAGCTGAATCCTTTCACTGGAACATGTTATCTTGTAATAAACAGGGGTCAGAGTGACAGGAAAGCCCTTTAACTTTTTCTTCTGAAACTAATTACTTCCTTTAAAAGCCTGTAGCACAAAGTTAATGGAACTGTTTGATACATTAACTTTCATTTTTGATTTGATGTGTTCAGAAGCAGAACCCAAACATTAAGTGTTATTTTTGTATCCCCTGGATAAACAGTCTATGTGATAAAAGAAATTAGCACAGTGTGTAAACAATATCACATGAGTGGACATGAGATATGGCTGTATATCGGCACGGCTGTAATTCGGCCATAAGCACCAGGCCGCAGGCTGAGTACCGCAGGTAATCACAGCATGCTGATATACAGACATGTCTCACGTATACTCGTGTGATATTGCATTTATACAACAGTTCGACTGCGCGATTGTTTAAATACATAAAATAACAACGGAGTGTCTTTAAAAGCCCTCTTTTGTGCGGAACTACTTTCTCCCGCCACGGATTGAAATCTAAAGTTTACCTTTGAACAGCTGCGCCCAAGCCTCCGTTACTAATTGCACTAACAGTTGCTTCATTGAAAGCTTATTGTATTACTGCATTAAAACCTCACTGTATAATTCAGAGTATAATGAGAGATAGATGGACTGGGTGAGTGTGATTATCTGCATCTGATACAGCATTTATTCTTCAGATCGGTCTCGTATTCACAACAGACATTAGTTTGAATATATATGAGGAAAGCGTTATCTTTGTCGTAATGATAATATTCTCTCATCTGTTAAGGGTGATTGTGCTGCTCAGTGCATTTGTTAGCTGCGTCAAGCTGTTGTTGAAACTAAAAATAACTTCCGTTTATAGCGTTTAGTTTTCAAAGTAAAAGTCTTTGCTGATTTTCAAAGATTCACATATAATGTACTCACCCCCTCGTCATCCAAGATGTTCATGTCTTTCTTTCTCCAGTCGTAAAGAAATTGTTTTTTGAGGAAAACATTTCAGCATTTTTCTCCATATAATGGACTGGTATGGTGCCCCGATTTTGAACTTCCAAAATGCAGTTTGTTCTGGTTCATGACAGTTAGAGTATGTTGAAAAACTCCCATCTCATGTTCTCCCTCAACTTCAAAATCGTCCTATATCGCTGTTTTACCTTTTTTGTTAAGGGTGTTTGATCTTTGCATGTTCACTTTGAAAAGACTGGGTCAGTACTTCTGCAGTGATGTAGGATGATTTTAAAATGATTTTTTGAGTTGAGGGAGAAAATATGACTGGAGATTTTCGACATAACTGACCTAACTGTCTTGAGCCAGAATACACAGAGTTCAGGGAGAGAAAGGCAAGACGAGAATTTGAGATTAAAAAGTATTTAAATTGTATTTTTTTAATGAAAATAACCAATCGTTTCGCTAGATAAGACCCTTCTTCCTCGGCTGGGATTGTTTACAACCACATTTGGGATCGTTTGAAGCTGCATTTAAACTGCATTTTGGAAGTTCAAAATCGGGCGCCATACCAGTCCATTATATGGACAAAAATCCTGAAATGTTTCCCTCAAAAAACATAATTTCTTTATGGCTGAAGAAAGAAAGACATGAACATCTTGGATGACAAGGGGTGAGTACATTACCTGTCAATTTTTGTTCTAGAAGTGGACTTCTCCTTTAACTTGGTGTGTTTGATTAGGGATTTTGCCCTACACTGAGAAATTCACCCAAATTGGTCTTGGCAAAATTAAGTTGTCCAGTGTAAACTTCACTTTTGTGAGTTGTTTTTATGGAAGCTTGAGAAACTGCAGCTGTTCAAATTTACCTTCTTAAGATGGTCTGTGATCATGGCTTTTAATTTAGTAACAGCAAAAGCAATTGTGCTTAGAAGCAATTGTGAGCAGTTGTGCTCATAATGTTGTATAAATTCAGGAAGACATAAATAAAATAAAACAACACTAAACTAATAACCATGATCACAGACCATCTCAGGAAGGCACATGCAAGCTCAGTCAACACATACTTAATTCTGTACAGCCAATATAGATAAGATAATAAGGACAAATACTGGAAAAAACATTTCTTATCTGTTCTATTCATGTAGTCAGTCCATTTTTAGCATATTGGGTTTATCTAAGCTTCTGATATTTCTATAATAGCACTTTAAATCAAGTATTATTAGATATTATTATGATGTAAAATATGCGTTTTAATATATTTTAAAATTTTATTCATTCTTGTGATGTTTCAGCAGCATTACTCCAGTCTTCAGTGTCACATGATCCTTCAGAAATCATTCTAATATGCTGGTTTGCTGCTCAGTTGTAATTATTATATCTTATTTCTTATTGTTAATGCTGAAAACGGTTTTTGCTGCTTAATATTTTTGTTTAATGTCTTTACTTTTGATCAATTTAATGGTTTCTTGCTGAATAAAAGTATTAATTACTATAATATATATTATTATTATTTTTTTTTTTTTTCCAACAATGATAATAATAGGAAATGTTTATTGAGCACCAAACCATTTTAGAATAATTTCTGAAGGATGATGTGACATTGAGGACTGGAGTGCTGTTTGCTTAAAATATAACTTTGTCATCACATAAATAAATTCAAATTTAAAATATAAAAAAACATGTCTTTCCTTGAATTGTGAAAATGTTTCTCAATATTGCTGTTTTTAATGTATTTTTAATCACATAAATGCAGCTTTTGTAAGCATAAGAGACTTCTTTCATAATTATTTGAAATTTTTGACCATTTTTAAGTGCAGCTTCACTGTATATACACTGTATTTAGAAACAATCTAATATTAATCTTATAAGAAAATAATACTGTTAGTCAGAAAATTACTAAATCAATAACAAAAAGAAAACACAGCCAATCTCCACGTGCCTTTTCTTTTCAGCAATAAAACACTTCATTTTGTTAATGTGCTCTTCATCTGTTTAGCCGAGTGTGATGTTACTGGAGTCGCTCCTGGCTTTCATTCTGCGGTGTCGGATCAGCAGTCCAGCAGCGGTCAACAGCGACACTGACCCTACAGCCGGAACTATGGCGACAAGCAAGTCAGGCATTGTTGAGATGTGTTGTGCTGGATTAAAAGAGTAAAGAATCATCAGAATCAAGAATCATCGCTGTAACTGGAATGTTCCGTACAATGAATAAGCTATGATCAGTGCTATCTGCCTTATTTTTCCTGTAAGAGCGGACATGACCATCTGTAAATTTTAGAAGTCTGTCTTCTGGTCTCATCTGCGTCCAGCTATTTTTAGCTGGTTTGTAGTGCAAACAGTTTTACCATTCACTGCATGTTGTTATTGTTCTCATTATATGCCTGTCCACCGTATTCTTCAACACAGAATTACACCTATCGGTGAGACTTCTGGTTCGTTAGCCGCCATAGGGAAATAATAAGCTGTTTTGTACAGCTAAAAATAGCTGGATGCTGGATGAGACTGGAAGCCGGACACATACAATTTACAAATGGTTGTGCGTACAGTCAGAGATTTTCTTACTATAGGGAGATGAGAGGGTCTGTATTACTTACTATTGGAGAAAGAGTAACGGCTAACTTGGATCACGTGTTCCTTAATAACCACATAATAATCACATTACAGCCTTGACGTCACTGAATTTTAGTCAAAGTTGTGCGACACTCAATTGCCATTTACAGATACCATAGGAAAGAACGAGAAGTGCTGTGAGCTAACTCCCACCTGTCGCAAAAAGTCAGTGACTTATAAAACGGCATTTTTTTTTCCAAATATATTGTTTAGTGTAAAGCATGTTGAAGATTAGCAGATAGCTAGGCTATCGATTCATTAAATGATAAGCCGTTTCCTCTAAAATACTCTTAGTGAACTCGTAGTGAAGCCTCTCTTCCAGTCACATTCATTCAAAGAAAATGGCCTGTGGTCTCCTTTCCCACGTACTTTAGCTTTAGCCATTGTGCTTTTTCGGCTAATGGTTGCAGGCTTGCCTTCTATTGGCTTTGGTACAGTTTCACAGGAAAAATAGTCTACGCTTATTTCCGTGTTGAAAAATACAGTGGATAACTTCAAAATAGTCACAGCTAAAGAGTGTTGTAGATCATTTTTATTCTATTAGATTCATGTATAATTTCATTGCTAAAAATACATTGTAGCTTTCTTTTTTTATTGTCTTAACTCGCTTACTTGAAGTATGCTGGGTACAAATCTGCACCTGGGAGTAAGTTCAGTCATACTTTGGGTAGTAACAACTTACTAGTAACGCACAAAACATTTTCAACAGAACACTGAATTCAACAAGTATGGCAAGCTGTTTTAACGGAAAATGTTCCCAGCATTACTCCTCATAATTGCATTTTTAGTAGTAACAATTTAGTTTGAGAGCAATTTAATTCAATTCTTACCACTAACAGTTATAATTAGAGAGCTCTACAATTCACTTTTACTAGTCATATGCCTCTATTGACTTCCATTCATTTTTTATTACACAGCTCTACAACTGCATGTTTACTAGTAAGAATTCCAATTAGAAAGCTCTCTAATCCAATTCTTACTAGTAAAAATGCATTTTCAGAGGTCTTTAATTGTATTTTTACAACAACAAAAAACACTGAACGTGTTTAATTGCAAGGCTCTGTAATAGAAACAGAAAACTCTCAAATTGGAATTCTTACTTGTTGTAACAACTGAATTAAAGTGCACTCTAATTAGAATTCTTACAAAAAACAAATGAACTAGAGAGCTCTCTAATTCATTTCTACTGAAGACATAATTGTTAGGCTCTACAATAGTGAGTTTCTGTTCTTGGAGCCAAACGTTTAGGTTATCCATTTAATATCCATAAATTGACCTGGTTATGTAACATAACCTGCTTTCTGAAATAACCGCCATATGCTTTATGCCAACTGTTATTAATTATATTTCCAGCATTTGAATATGCACATGCATACATGCAGCTAGTTTGCTATCTCATAAGGCCACAGGAGCTGTGCAGTCATCAGATCTGAGAGATTTTATGTGCAAAGCAGGGTTATTATTGGTAACTAAAACTTTTTTACTAAAAACTATATATATATATATATATATATATATATATATATATATATATATATATATTATAAATCTGAAATAAAATACAAGTGAAAATAAGATGAAATAAGCTGAACCACTAAAATTACTAATTGAAAAAATAAAAACTAAACAGGGTTTCCAGGTCTGCAAAACAAAACTAGTCCAATTCCCATTCAAAACTAGCCCAGTCCCTTATTTTCACAGTTTTTCCCTTCAGTTGGTCCTCTCTGTCAAAATCTCGTTCCAGGGAGTGGGGGGGGGATCACTTTAACCTGCAGACTTAAAAAACAACCTGCAACAGCGGTGTGAAATGGACTTGGTAAAACTGTGGACTTGGCAGCACTGAAAACCGAGCTAAAAGTAACTCTGAAATACATATAAATGAAACCAACATATACTTAAAAGCAGACAAATGCTTATAAAATAAAATGAAAACTGAAAATATTAAAAGCCAATTCATAATATTAATAAAAACTATTACAGTGTATAAATAATACTAATATAAAACAAGTGCAAACTGACCTCCCATGCCATAAATTTTCCTCCAGAATGTTATAAACTCACCTTTGACTGTAATGTTGATTGTGCTTCTCTCAGTGCCAAAGTCATTTTTTGCCTCACAGATGTAAATCCCTGCATCTGCTAT
This sequence comes from Cirrhinus mrigala, assembly GCA_036247105.1. Classification (NCBI taxonomy): domain Eukaryota; kingdom Metazoa; phylum Chordata; class Actinopteri; order Cypriniformes; family Cyprinidae; genus Cirrhinus; species Cirrhinus mrigala. The sequence continues at coordinate 1,525,572 of CM070008.1, read as the reverse complement.
TTGGATTGAGGAGATGTTTAAAAGCACAGTTGAGTTGTTTGGCCCTTCTATCGCAGCGCTCTGGGACTGTCTGTACAGTTTCAGTTGTGCTGGCCCACCACTAGAGGAACAGAAGATGCTTATGTTGTCTCCTTCTTTGGGCTCTTCTGTATGGCTTAACTGGATTTTGGGGATGTTTGGAGGACCTGCATGTAAATGAAGGTTGAACATCACAGCCAGGTTTAAAATGGTAAGACAAGACAGCTGATTTTATCCTGAGTTCATTTACCCACCTAAGACAATGACTTTTATGCGTGTTTGCTGGCTTCCCACGTCATTGCTTGCGTCACATCGGTACCAACCTGCCTGAGACCAGGAAGCATTGTTTATTATGAGCTTGTGGTTCTGGCTGTGGAGTTCAGGCTCAGTCTCCCCTAGTTTCCACCACAAGATAGTTGGTTTGGGGTTTCCGTCTGCATGACATGTTATCTCCAAATGTTTGCCAATCATTACCGAGGTATTATTACTGGAAACCGTTATAGTCCCTGGGCCATCTGGGAAAGAAATGCAGAGTTTTCATTAATGACACATGAAAAGTTATTTAATTTTTGGTAAGAACTTGCTAAAGGAATGTTCAGTCGACAGCACTTGTGGCATAATGTTGATTACCACAAAAATTCATTTTGATTTGGGTTCCATTGAGGTGGAAGTGTATGGGGTGTTAAAATACTCACTATTTAAATGTGAAAAATCATTTACCAGCCTTTTCTGTGTGAAGTTACAGCCAGTATTAAAACTTAGCTGCTATGACAATGTAAGGCCTAAAACGACTACAGCTGCAATAGTACACAAGTCTTAATAGAATGCTTAATGAAAGTGCTTTTAGAAAAAAACTGAAAGCTTATATTTATCATGCAAAAATTTGCCCACTTCCATTGTAAGTTCTTCAACATAATCTTTATTTATTAAATTAATAATGTCTTACATTCAGCAGTTGTTGTTCTCTCCTGACCACTGAGTTTCAGCGTTGCCTTGCAACTAATATTCTTGCCCAGATCATCGACAGAAGGTGTGTAATTGAACGCAGAGGAATAATTCTGAACATGGTCTGAAATAGATTCATCAAGTTCATCCTTATGGAGGGTCTTATCTCCACGAAGCCACTCAATTTTAAGCATGTTCAAAGGGTAAATGTTGTGGACTGTGCAGATGAGCTGGTGTTCTTGGTTTGCTATGAGACTCTTTATTTTGGGCAGTACGGGGTCTTGTGGAAATGCTGCAGAAAACACACTTCATCATAACAGAATCTAACACATTTACACAGTAAATACTGAAATAGTTTACAATTTTTTTTCACTCTCTGTTTAGATCATCATAGCTTTAAACCCAAATAACAATAATGATAATCTAAAAATAAATAAATATAGTTATCATAGAAACACACGTGCTATTAACTTTCTTTTGCCTAGTCTAATCAATTTTAATTAAGACAATCAGCTTTAAAGGGATACTCGATGCAACAATGACAATTTTCATCATTTTTACTCATCTTTATGCCATCCCAGATGGAAATTCGAGTTGTAAATATTTTGTAAAAATCATAATTTGTGTATTCCCAAGGAAGAAATTCATACATCTGGGACAGCATGTGGGTGAGTTAAATGATAAGGGAATTTTCATTTTTGGGTGGAGTATCCTTTTACAATAGCCAAAAAAGTCGAAAGTCATTACAACAGAAAAGTAAATCCGCAATTGGTACAAGAATAAAACTGCTACTTCAAGAATAAAGGACTGCAATCATTACCTAGTAACTGAAAAATAATGATATGAATAGTAATAAAAAATAATTAAAAGCAAAACTGGAATAGGTAGATACTAGTAACAACGGATACTACATTATTGGCATATTTATGTTCCAAACAACAAAGTTAGTCAGTACAGGAGTAGGTTAGTGGATAAATAAATGCTACCAACGTTTACTAGTACTTATTAATGGTAAATCAGCTTGCCATATCCAATTAGAATTAGTCTATTTAGAAGTATAGCTGAAACATTACTTACAGAACACATTTATCTTTGACGATTTCTCTATACGATTTTGCTGACAAGCAGCTTTGCAGACAATCATATCACTATGTTTAACAGTGTAGTTCCTGATCAGCAGGCGGGAAACAGTCTGGTTATTTTTAACATCTCCACCGTGAAATCCATCCAGTGTTGCTCCCCACATAAAGGTCACTTTAACTGGACAATCCTTCGATCGACAGGTCAGCTCCAAATCCTCACCAACATGAACCATTTGATTTTTTGGAGTTAATTCCAGATTGAAATTGTTTTTTTCTGTGGAAAAAACATACTGTCAAAATAACGAAATGTGGAAGGTTAAAGTTGATTAAGTAGAGCTGTGTGAGGTCTTCTTACCTGTTATTACATTGAGGATATTGATCCACAGTGCAAAAGTGATGCATTTCATTCCACACATTTTGCTGCTGTTGTGTTTCACTCATTCAGCATACAAATTCAGAAATAACACGATAATGTTGTTGGATAGTCCCACCATGGCTTGTTTTCTGACCAAGATACTGATCAAGCGTCCTGCCTATTCCTTTTTATCTTCTGTTTCTCCAAACAAACTGTTTTGCCAATTATCATTTGAACCAAATCAAATCGGGATTCTTCTATCTCAATCAATCATATGCATATTCAACATATGTGTCCTTTTAAGGTATCCAACTATGTCTCCTAGATGCATTTCTAAGTATTTAATGCAAATAATTTTCTAATAAGCTGGGTCTAAAATAGCATTTCACACTTGTCTTGCACACACACACACACACTGAATAGATTTCCTGTTTGTTATTGTCAGTAATTTGATCTGTCTTGTTTATTTTTTTGTTGACCCTCCCTCGTTTTTCTTGATGTCGCTGTCTCTATCACAGCAAATTGTCCAGTGTTCATTTAACTCCACAAGTGTACATTTTACACTTCTCTAGTGTATATATAGGTCCCACCAGTCTGGTGTTTAAGTAACACTTTCAAAAGTGTTGAATATATACCCCTTGACAGAGTATCTTGTTTTACACCATAAGTGTACAATATACTCTAGTGTAGACTGTATTACTCTCTGCAACAGTGTATTATTTATTATTTTTTACACTGACAGGGTAAAGCGCCTAACACACAGGTTTATTCTAAAAATGTACAAAGATTAATTGTGCTTTTAGTACTCTGGAATTAAAAACATTTGTAAATTTCCTAATGTTCACCATTTTGCATTTATTTTATATATATATATATATATAGGAAAAAAAAAAAAAAAAAAAAAAAAAAAAAAAAAATTCACACAAATCCTTCAAACCAATTTGATTTATTTTCTCAAATTCAACCAGCCACAAACTCATGTTTTGTTTACAAACACAATTAGTACAGCGTGCATAAAAACAGTGTAACAGCATTAAAATAATAAATTTAAATTTTGACTGTATGAATTTTAACCATTTGTGCAATTTCATATTACTGAACAACATCATACACACTTAAATGTGTATTGTATTAAAATGTTAAAAGTACAAACTACAAAGGAACAGACAGATTCAATGAGCACAAAAGCACTGTGGAAAAAGCTCAAAAAAAGTGCTTTATAGTAACAGGAATATCATCTTTCAATTCTGAACAAACAAGAAGTCCTGAGCGGTATTCTGTCCCAAAACAAGAAATCCAAGAAAGTATTAACAAAACAGCAAAGCAGCATCATATGAAATGCCAAACACATAATGAACTTTGAAAAGTTCGTCAAAGGCTGAGAGAGAGGACTTAGCCATGCAGGGGATGAGCCACTTATCCACAGCAATGTAGTAGTCATGGATGCTACTCTTCGAAGTGCCAACTGCCAAGATGTAGGGCTGTGTTGTCCGTGTTGATCCAAGGACTTCTTCAAAACTGCAACAGGACTGAAAACAGAAAAAAAACAGTCACATTTAAATTAATGTACATCTAGATGTTAACAAACATTCTAGACATGACATGCAGTTCTACATAAAATTAAGAGTAAGCATACCTTATGAAATCTTACTACGCGATCCAAAGCTTCACGAACACTGATCTTGACAAACTTCTTATTTCCGCTAGAAGGTGGTGGCAGGAGATAGACCAGCAGTAACAGGGAAGACATATCACGGTCCCAGTCTAAATTCAAAAAAGAAAAAAGCAAACCATAACAAATCTATATAAGCATATATACCAATATACATAAGTTATTTTATATACACATAAAATGATTATCATTACTCTTGATTAGCATACATAATGAACTGTCTGTACCTTCTTGACAGGTGCTGCAGTTTTCTGCAGACTGAATCAGACAACTCAAAAGTGGTGACTGAGTGAGGTTTTTGGCTTCTTGAATTACTTTTTGCTTCAGAGTACAGTCCCACTTCTCCAGAAGTTTAGATGCAGTCTCCACTCCAAACAGTAACTCAAAGTCTTGAAGCACCTAAAGTTGTATACAGTTAAAAGCAAGAAAATAATTAGTTACATTACAGAGTGTTGCAGCTAAATAGTCCATTCAATTTTGAACAACAACAACAACAACAACAACCTATTGTGTGCAACACTTACAAGTCCTTTTGTGTCAAGAAACCTTGGAAATAAGGAAAGAACAGATGATGATTTTTCAGGATCTTGGATCATTTTCTGGCAATACTGGAAGGTAGATTTCATTTTTGCAGTAACTTGTTCTGGATCTGAACAATGTTTCAAAAATGAAATGGCTTCTTGACAGCGATCTCCTTCTAGCTGCTTTTCTGTTGGGGAAGACACTCTTTCGGTTCGAGGACCCCTCCTCTCACATTTATCATCAGAAGTGGTTCTGCTGCAGCGGTTGTTACGTTGAACTGTCTTCAGTCTCCAGGCTATATATCCTGAGTTACCTTCTGCATCATAGAAGTGTTCCTACAATGTAAACAATAAATGTAAAAATTACAGCACTTACATGAAAGACAGTTTTACGTTGATAAATGAAATATATAAACAGACCAAAAAGTAGTGATAATTATATGGCATGCTAATAATAACAACATGCATCCCTACTAAAAAGTAAAATAGAGAACTCACACAGCCTTTTCTGGAAAAGGGATCTTTGAGAGAGGGAAACAGAGTCACAATCCCAACTGCATATTTAACTCTGATCTCCTTAGGTGGAATACTCCTAAGTAAACAAAAAAAAGCTACATTGTTCTATTTAGTCATTAAGTGTGCTTAACTGAGTAGTTAGAATGGTTATTCACACACTGTATAGTCAAATTATTTAAACAGAGGAAAGGGAACAACATCCTTTACCCTACCCATATTTATCGATCATGTCTCCAACTAATGCGTTCACAAGAATTCGTCTTGTGGAATCTGTGATTTTCCCAGTTGTTTTGTATTCCTGCAATATCTTCTCCCCAGCTGGCTTTTTTTCTAAAACAATTTTCACAAGCTTAAGAAAAACAAACAAACAAAAAAAAAAAATTTGTAAAATCATCTAACAAAACAACATTCACATTTTAGTAGGATTGCGACGGGCCTGCAACGAGTTCATCAGCAAGTGGCACATATATAGCAAAAGCACATATTACCTCCTTAGCTTCTTGCAAATGGTCATCAGAACGAGTTCTTTTAGGTGGGAAGAAAGGACCATCACTGTCTGATGGCTGTGTGTCTGACGATGATGCAACTGAATGAAGTGATGGTGCATCTGTCTCATTTGAAGATGGATAGCATGTGTGTGCAGGAGAGTCTTAAAATCAAATAGAAATTTAGAACAAAAGCATATATACACATTTACATACATATACATCTTTTCATACCTGTTACAGCCACAGCATCAATTACCATCCAAAGAGTGTCAGGCTTCTGCTCAATAATGTCAGCAAAAACATCATCTACTTCTGTTCCAGTCTCGTCAGCCAAAAAAACCTTATGATCTGTGGAGATGTCAAACTTCTGCTTGACTGGAAAGACAAAATGGAAATTACGGAACAGAAATAGGTGAACAGGAAAAAAGATTTAAATAAAAGATCTCATCCATCATCAAAAAATCATACATTCTTAACCATTTCCCTCAAATTCACTGATTTTGATTTGGAAGTTGACAATTTACAGCAATTGACAAAAAATCCCTGAATCTGATCTGGGGAAGTTTCCTTTTTAGTAACCTAACCTATCCACGTATAAGAGGTGAAAAAGAAATAATTAATATAGAATAAAAAAGCAATGTTTCTGCTTTTACATTATAATTGTTATTTCATTTTATATTTACAAAAGAAAATATCCTTGAGCATCCAAGTGAGGGAAAGACTTGTTATTAACAATGGAACGCATATAAACCATATTACAATTATTAGCCAGATATCACCATTGAGGAGCACTTACCATCCTTGATTACAGAATCATAAGACGATCCAGTAAGCTTTATGTACTTTTTGTGATGTTGGTACTGCACTTTTAACAGCATAATGTTGATGTTTTGCTTCAAAAAAAAAAAAAAAATAAAACGTTTAAAAAAGCATTCCTACATTAAAATAGGCATATATATTAAAAAAAAAAGGTGTGGAACGCTGTCTTTGTATCAGAAATTAACTAATGCTTAGGGGTGTAACATTACACAATTTATGGTTTGTTTTGTACCCATTTTAAAACGTAAAATTGATTGCCTTTTAAAATTTAAATTAGTAAAAATCAACAGTTCACATATATTCAATATGAAACAATATAAATCATCATTTTATCTATCAAAACAAACAATCAGGAGTGTAAGTCTTACCTGTGGCTTTATCTTGCATTGATTTGCGAAAAGACCATAACTGTGTCCTTCAAGCGCGCTGTTTCAAACGACCAACAACATGACGACTGCAATGTCCCGTATGTAAAATAAGCACCGAACCAGTGTAGATCTTCGCGCCAAAGTTTCTACGCAAATTGAAATTATTCGATTAAAAAATAGTCTACGGCCATATATGAAATTCAGTTTTCACTAACAATTAACAGTTAACAGTTACAAAATGTACAAAATAAAAAATGAAGAATGTTTTAAACAGCTTTAACATCAGGCACCCTGCTTCAGAAATAACGTTAGGTAACGCTATCCTATATTATAACCTTTTAACAACTTTACTTTTACACACTAACCACATATACTCAAGTAAACGAATGTTCTACATTATTTTTCAGTAGAATTTGCAACACCTTAGAAATATTTCACGTTTTAAAATGGCGGCGACAATACACTACATTAATTAAACTCCTTTCTAAAATAGATTGGCCGTCATTCAATTGATTAAAACAAACAATCAGGATTGTAAGTCTTACCTGTGGTTTTATCTTGTCTTGAAAAGAGAAAAGACCATAACTGCGGGCTTCAAGCGCGCTTCACCTTCCTTTCAAATGACCGACATGACGACTGCAATGTCCCGTATGTAAAATAAACACCGAACCAGTGTGGATGTTCGCGCCAAAGTTTCTACGCAAATTGAAATTATTCGATTAAAAAACAGCCTACGGCCATATATGAAATTCAGTTTTCACTAACAATTAACAGTTACAAAACGTACAAAATAACTTACTAAAATGCAGAATGTTTTAAACAGCTTTAACATTCAGGCACCCTGCTTCAGAAATAGGTATCCTCTATAATAACTTTTTAACAACTTTACTTTTACACACTAACCACATATAACTTACTCAAACTATAAAAATAGATTGGCCGTCATTTAAAACAAACATAATCAGGATTGTAAGCCTTACCTGTGGTTTTATCTTGTATTGAACAGAGAAAATACCATAACTGTGTGCTTCAAGCGCGGTTCTCCTTTCTTTCAAACGACCAACATGACGACGGAAATGTCCCGTATGTAAAATAAGCACCGAACCAGTGTAGATGTTCGCGCCCAAAATTCCTATAAAATTTAATTATTCCGATCAAAAAATAAAGCCGTATAGTTACAATAAATAACGCAGTTCTAATGTTTCGAAATGTCCGATTTCACTAAAACTAATGTTACAAGATAGGCCTATATAGCCTGCCAGTGACTCACTAAAGCTAGTTTACGTTGCGTCTCATGGAAATAAAACATATTGAAATGAACTCTGCGTATCAATTAAATGTATGTAGTTGTATTAAAACAACATGTTAAAAGTGAATATTCTTAATCTTACCTTTGTGTTTTGCTTTCAATCGCAAGACTCTACCGAAAGAGACGCCATTATTTTCACAGTCAAATGCGGACTGCATTGCCTCAATTGCTTCAAGTTCCCGTATGTACAATTAACACTGGACAGGTGTTTGGAAGCGCAACACCGAAATATTACACCACTTGGGGGCATCATTTCACATTAGCTGGTGTTTATTACAGTAAATGTACACTTTTATTTTAACACTTCAACACCATAAGGCCTTACAC